>JAMWET010002423.1:115000-141731 GCA_024036415.1 Prochilodus magdalenae
TGTTGGGGTTAGGGGGTTTAGTGTATATGTCGGGCTTAGGGGGTTTAGTGTAAATGTAGGGGTTAGGGGGTTAGTTTAGTGTAAATGTTGGGGTTAGGGGGTTAGTGTATATGTCGGGGTTAGGGGGTTTACTGTATATGTCGGGGTTAGGGGGTTTAGTGTATAATGTCAGTAAGGTTAGGGGGGTTTAGTGTATAGTGTAGGGGCTTAGTGGTCGTTGTAATGTAGGGGTTAGGGGGTTGTATATGTCAATGTGGGTGTTTAGGGGTTTCTACCTGTAATATGTCGGAGTAGGGGTTTAGGCGGTAAATTAGGGGTTTAGTAGTGTAAATGTAGGGGTTAGAGGGGTAGTGTACATGTATAGGGGTTTAGTGTCGGGCCTGGGTAGGGGGTTTAGTGTAAATGAATAGGGGGTAGGGGGGTTAAATGTAGTAGGGGTTTAGTGTAAATGTTGTGGGGTTAGGGGGGGTTTAGTGTGTATTATGTCTTGGGTTAGGGGGGTTGTATGTGGGGTTATAGTGTCATCGTAGGGTTAGGGGTTTAGTGTATATGTCGGGGTTAGGGGTTTAGTGTAAATTTAGGGGGTAGGGGGTTTAGTGTATATGTCGGGTTAGGGGGTTTAGTGTAAAAGCTGACCAGCCTGTAGTTAATTAGCCCTATTAGAGCCTTTAGAGAGGCCTGAGGTGACTGAAGGCAGATTAAGTGGTTAATTGCTGGTATTGATGATTCCAGCTGCTTCCCCAGCAGGTGGAAAACGAAGAACCAGAACCGCAGTAGAACTGGTGCCTGTTTGGGTTGGTTGGTTGATTGGGCGCTGGACATTATAGAAACTCACCATAGTGTAAAAATATTTAAAAGATTAAATTAAACATTCAAACTAAACTGTCACTGCAGTGCTGAGAATGACCCACCACCCAGACAAGACCTGCTCTGTGGGATCCTGACCAACTCAGCACAGAAACAGACAGCACCTGCTATGTGGGGTCTGCCTCCCAGAAAACCACTGCCCTCTAGTGGACAGTGTAAGCCACAGCAGCTCTAATAAAGTGGCCAGTTAGTGTAAGCACATGGTAGCTGTTTTTTAATAAAGTGACCACTGGATAGAATCAAAAAGTGTGTGTTTCTAATAAAGTGGCCAAGGAGTGGAACCACAAAGTAGGTGTTTCCAATAAAGTGGCAATTGGGTAGAACCACAGGGTAGGTGTTTCTAATAAAGTGGCCAATAAGTGAAACACAAGGGAGGTGTTTCTAATAAAGTGGCCAGTGAGTGAAGCAAGGCAGGTGTTTCTAACACAGTGGAAGTTGAGTGCAGATATCTGTAGAGCTCTGCTGCCCTCTACTGGACACATGTTGTAATCTGATGTGTATAACCTCATATTCATACCCTATAACAGGTTATTATGCATCGTGTTATTACATGTAAACAGAAAAACCAACAGCAAAGATAAAAAAAGGCCCGATAAGCTGATTATTACCAAACTGTGAGACTTTATTTACATTCTTAACAAATCTGCAGTTTTACAGTGAGAAAAACAAACCAACACTTTCCCCCTAGTGCTCAGCTAGCTTCAGTTAACACAACAGCCATCAAGTGAACATGCTGGGGTCTGAACGCTGATATTATGGACATGAACACAAAACAAGGTGTAGTTAAAAAAAACAAAAAAAACGCACAACCAAAACTGAATTCCACCTGAACACATCAGTAACATTTTCCTGATTCACAACAGAAACATCTGGCATGTTACCCGCCCCCTCCGACCCCCAGTCCATGAGCCAAGAACTGTCCAGTGTCTGAAGTTGCTTCTGCAGATTTTGCCCTGAAGGCTAACAAAGCTAATTAGCATCACAATTAGCACTATGCTAATCATGTTAAGGTAAAACACTGTGGGTCATACAGCGAGGATAGCTGGACGGAGCAGAAGCAGGCATCCAGTAGGCTGACATATGTCCATACGTTTGTCTGAACCTACATGACAGAGAAGGTCTGAACACCTTGTATAACCGTTCATCTTGGTGCTGACCACGGTGCCTGAAGATGACCCGCTGCCATTCTGGGTCACTCCATGACAGTCTGGTACGACACCACTGCAGTGTTTGGTGACGGTGACGTGGTGTTAAGGACAGTCGTGGTAACGGTCTGTGTGGATGTAGTCCTACGTGGTGCAGCCGTCTGCCAACAGTGCTGGCACTAACAGGACGACTCATGGGAGGCACCACTGCTTGCTGGATGTCCGCAAGCGTGGCTGTGGGGTCAGCCAGGTAGAGCGACAATGGCTACCCCTGCTTGTGTCACATGCACGGCCGAGCGTGAAACCTGAACCAGGCATGTCTCGCCATGTCAAACCTTCCCGCCCGGTGCGATTCCTGTCGGCTGATTCCCTCGGGGTGCAGTTATGTTACTGCTGAGTGCTAAACAAGCCTTCAGACACCGGACAGCTCTTGGCTCATCACCTGGTTGCTGCTATGCTAACCTGTCCTTCTGAACTCACTGAGCAGGCTTTGAAATCACGACAGACCTGAACACCGTTCATCTGTGCAAACATGAGAAACGAAAACTGGACGAATACAGCCAACGAAGGCAAACGGTCGTGACGGCGGCTGGTGGAACAGCCATGTGCGTTATAAGGCCTAACGAGAGTCAGTCGTGATATTCAAACGAGGACAATAAACAACAGACCATCCAAATTTTACACAAAAGCAGCAGAGAGGCTTTCCTTCAGGTCCTCCTCCCCTGGAACCTCGGCAGGTTACGCAGGCACGGCCCGAGTCAGCCCAGGAGGAGAGCCGGCTTATGGTGTCCGTGCTCCTGTAGACCAGATTCGACTCACTGGCAGTGTCTGAGCAGTGCGGGGACTCTCTCCGTGTCAGCACCCCAGCCATAAAGTCCTGTAAGGCAGCGGGGTTCACATCCACAGGGGCCAGAGCAGGCCACGAACCCCTCAGAAACTCGCAACCTCGACGTCTTCCTTCTACCGGAGGGGAAAAGTGGCTGGAGACCAAACGGGTCAGGGTGAGACTGGCGTTCCCAGAGGCGGTCAAGCGCCAACCCGCTTATACACGGCGAGTATTCCCGACTTTTCCGAGTCTTTACCGTGTGCACCGCTATGTGACCTGGGGCCACACTATACAGGTACAACTCCTCGTATCTACAATCACTGTCCACTATATCAGCTCTACTGACCATACAGGACACTCTGTAGGTGTACAGGTCCAGACTGTAGTCCATCTGTTTCTCTGTGTACTGTATTACCCTGTTCTTCAATGGTCAGGACCCCCACAGGACCACCACAGAGCATGTAAGATGCGGGTGGTGGATCACTCTCAGCACTGCAGTGACACTGACGTGGTGGTGGTGTGTTAGTGTGGGTGGTGCTGGTGTGAGTGGATCAGACACAGCAGTGCTGCTGGAGTGTTGAGACACTGTGTCCACTCACTGTCCACTCTATTAGACACTCCTACCTTGCTGGTCCACCTTGTAGATGGACAGTCAGAGACGATAGCTCATCTGCTGCTGCACAGTGCAGTGCTGGTCATCCTCTAGTCCTTCATCAGTGGACACAGGACACTGCCCCACATGACGCTGTTGGGATGGATATGTTGGTGGACGATTCTCAGTCCAGCAGTGACACCGAGGTGTCCAGCAGCACTACTGTGTCTGATCCACTCACACCAGCACCACACACACTAACACACCACCACCACGTCACTGTCATGATGACCCACCACCTTGCTCTGTGGTGGTCCTGTGGTGGTCCTGACCATTGAAGAACAGGGTAATACAGTATACAGAGAAACAGATGGACTACAGTCTGCTCCTATACGGGTGTAGACACATAAAGGTGGTCCTAATAAAGTGCTCAGAGATACCGACATGGACACTGACGCCCAAGCATCCGCCTAACACCAGCCTAACACCAGCAAGCTTGAAGACAGAGAGAGTAACCAGAACTCCTCTGTACTGCACTGCTTCAGCACCGAGTAAGCTGAGCACACCCAGCATAAAGACACGCCCTCAAGACAATACTGTCCCCGGTATACGCAGTAGAGCCAGAGATCAGGCTGAAAGACTCTGGAGCATTCACCCCCGTTACCGTACGTCATTCAGATTAGTGTTCCTCTTTGGTCAGAAAAGTTCTGTCCAGGCCTTCTGACGTCTAGCGCAGACAGCCTGGACCTGGAGATCCCCCATCCTGCAGGGCCGAGCTAATTAACATCTAGTCCCTGCCTGGATGGATGCGTTAGTGTTATGTAAGGAGAGGGAGGCGCGTTAGTGGCAGGTTGGTATTAACCTCTGCAGTAAGGGAGGAGGAGGAGGAGGGTTGGTGACTCCCAACCCAACGGCTCTCAATGCACTGTTTGGAAAGAAGCTCGTCCAGGGCTCTTCAGGACGAAGCCCACCATTACTAGAGCAGCACAGCGGTGCAGTGACCAACGCTTTTCCTGAAGCTATTGCAGAGCGTAGTTCCAAAACGGATCTGGAGGGCCCACCTTTCATGGAGCCCACCCAGTCAAGGACTTCTGAAGAGCAGGTATGGCTGGGTGTGGTTGGAACTAGGTTCTGCAGGACCAGGGTTGGCAACCACTCCAGTGCAGGACGTTGAAATCTACCTTAACTTGCTCTGCATAGTTCCAACATACATCAGGAGTGCCCACCTACTGGGAACCCAGCCAGTCAAGGACTTCCCAAAAGCAGGTATGGCTGACCCTGGCTGGAACTAGGCTCTACAGGACCAGGACCAAATCTACCTTCCACTTGCAGAGTGCAGTTCCGACATGCATCTGGAGAGCCCACCTATCATGGTACCCAGCCAGTCAAGGACTTCCCAAGAGTGCGGTTGGAACTAGGTTCTGCAGGACCAGGGTGGGCGAACACTCCAGTACAGGACGCTGAAAGTCATGCTCTTTTGGAAAAACGAGTAGAGATATTTCGGCCCTCTCCGTCACAACCAGCTTCCGCTACATCCCATAATTAAATTCACTGGTTTGACAGACTTCCAAGGACTAACTCACTCGCCCCTCTTAACCTGAGCACAGCCAATCCGCCCTAACACGGTTTCCTTGTGTACATTAGTGCACCAATAATTCACGTTCACATGGCCATTATTCCTACCTTTCTACCTGTTTTACAGAAAGAAGGAATAACCTCGCTTCCGAGTGGATGCGCTGTACACTCCCACTTCAGCATGAGTGGGCGGAGTTCAGCTACAACAGGCCAATCACAAACAGACATTAGCTGCGCATCCATGTGCCACTTTTGGGACCAGCGAGTTCAAAGCAGCTTGGCTTCCCAACGTTTGGGAACAAATGGCGACGATAAAGTTCGCGTGTGGTCGGAAACCCTGCTCCTGGAGATCCACCTTCTTGAAGGCTTCAGCTCCAACCCTGACGCATCTACTGCTCTCAGAATTCCTGGATTAGCTGATGGAGGCGTGTTAGATTTGGGTTGGAAACCTGCAGAAGGGTAGATCTCCAGGAGCAGGGCTGCCGACCAGGCAGGGTTTCCAAGCAGTCCTCGGGTATCACCCAGATAGTCCACATTTTAGCTACGACCTAGCCTACAACCCATAAGGGTGGAGCAAAAATGTGGACCGTCTTCGGTGCCTGAAGACTGGAGACACTGTAATGGGAGTCCAGACTTTCACAGCTAGCACTGTGCGGGCTGCATGCTTGTATCCGGCTCCACTCTCCTCTTGGCTCCAGAGCAAAGCTGAAGAGGCAAAAACGTCTTGACACCAAACGAACTCCATCAAACAAACAGCTGTTTGGCTACAAAGGTGCAGCTCCTCCTTTCTTCACCGCAGCAGTCCAGATCCCGTTCTAAGGACATCACAACACAGTGCCCTGAAGCTCCTCCGTGAAGCTCCTCCCCATTTCCATCCCTACAGCAGCGGTGGCTTCCCGTTGACCTTTTCGTGCAGCAGCGTTAGTGCCCCGGTGGCGAACTCGCGCAGCACCTGCACCGTCTCCCGCTGCAGCTGCAACGACTCTCGTACGAACTCCTGCTGCGTCTCGGCCAGCTGCTGCACCGACTCGGCCAGCAGCTCCAGCGAACGGGACACTGTGCCCAGCAGAGCGTTGGTGGTGTGCTGTTCCTGCACGCTCAGGCTGGCGTTCTGCGCTAACTGCTCGCGAGCAATGTCCGGCTCTGCCGCCGGGGCGGGCAGGGCTTGTTGACTCTGGGCATGGTTAGTGGAAGAGGAGACGTGCGGCAGGCTGGGGCCGGTGAGAGTCCCGTCGTCTTCTGCGTACGAGTTATTTACAGATGACAGCGAAGAGGAAGGCAGGACGTCTTGGTGGTCGTCATCCGAGTCCATCAGGCGAGACTCCGCGTCTGAAACAGCAGAACAGGTTCGCCCATCAGAGAAGGAATACACCACTGCTTAACAATGAGCTGTGATACATCACATTCTAAGTGGATGATAGCTGAGGTTACACCTCTGTTCAGCATTCCCAACATTAGCATTAGCATTAGCATTAACCGATTAGCACTGGTTTGCCTTAACGACCTGAGACTGACCACCTCTCTCTGTGTACAGTGCAAGTGCCACTACGGGTCAGGTTCTGGATTTGATGTGACGTGGTTATGGAGAGATGCTGGGCTCAGACGGGCACAAGTGACTGGCACATGTCACTGGTGGACAAGGACACGAGACAGGGCGTGTCATCTGTCGGATACGCCCCGCTTGTGGCAGCCCTTTAGCTATCTTTTAAAAAAAGGTACAGTAGGTGGGTTAGGATGGCGAAGTACAGTGGTCCTCTCACCTGCAGGGTTTGCAGTGTCCTGCTGCGCCTCAGCGGCACCGCCAGCTCCACCTGCTGGAGGGGGCATGGTCCTGGTCTCGACCCCGAGCCCGGGGGAACTGTGAACAGAGCCCATTGCTAAAAACCCGCCGTCGTCATCGTCGTCTATGCCGGCCCCGTCCTGGTCGGTGCTGCGGCTGCGAGAGCGCGACGGCAACACAGCCTCCCAGGGCTTCTTGTCCAGCTCCAGGATGGACTCTACGATACACTCGGTGGGAGACAGGTCGGCCTGAGGGAGCGCCGTGTGCGGGATGCTCCCGGAATGCAGTGCGGCTATCTTGCGCTTGGTGTCGCATTTGAGGTCCGACCATTTCTTGATGATCTCGCCGACCTCGCGGTCGCACTCGCCGATCTCGTTGACGCGCTCCGTGATCTCCGCCCATTTCCTCCTCTTCATCTCGGACGGGACGCCGGAGTTGAACTTACCTGAACACACAAACAGGAAGTCCTTTAACAGACTGTAGGACGTCACGGTCACACGTTCAGCTACGGAATAAAAACACGCTACACCCGGAAGGAGGTGTGGGAGTGCGGTGGTGTTGGGAAGGAAGATAAAGGTGACCAGGATCAATAACTGATGATAAATTTAGACTGATATGATCAATATTTATTGAGCTACACATACAGAAGTCTGTCTCTCAGTATGGCGGTGTTGGGCCGCCGTGTTTGCTAACCCAACACACCAGACGTCTCGGTATGGAGCTGTAGAGGTTCCTAATGGTGTCCTGTGATAATCCATCCCATGCAGCTTGAACATCCTCACACAGTTCCTGCAGATGGTGCAGTAGGGGGACACCAGGCCTTCTGGACGTGTGACCACGGTGCCTCCACCCACATATTGGTTGGGCGTCTCCACCAAGACTAAAGCGGGACTCGTCACTGAAGATGACCCGCTGCCATTCTGAGTCACTCCATGACAGTCTGGTACGACACCACTGCAGTCTTTGGTGACGGTGACGTGGTGTTAAGGACAGTCGTGGTAACGGTCTGTGTGCATGTAGTCCTGCGTGGTGCAGCCGTCTGCCAATGGCGCTGCACTAACAGGATGTCTAGATGTCTGTAATGGTGGCTGTTGGGTCAGTCAGGTACAGAGATAAGCCCCGCCCCTGTTTACTGCACATGTGCGGCCGAGTGTGAAACTGGAATCATTAGCATGTCTCACCATGTCAAACCTCCCCACCAAGTTTCAGTCCTGTTGGGTGATTCCTTCTGTGTGCAGCTATTCGTGTAGCTACATGTGCATGTCTCTAACAGCGGATGCTACAGACGATAAACCATTGGCAATGCAGGAAACACTAGCTGTGTGTTTTAGCAGAGATGGCACCCGGTGTTCATGATCACCCGTTACTGACTCCACCATGTGACCCGTCACACACAAATCCCCTCATGGCGTCAGCCCTTTACCTGGTCTAGGTTAAAGAAGACCCAGACTGTGAAAAGCCTCACGGGCGCTCACCCACAACGATGTGCCGGTTCTTCCGCACTTCGTCCAGCAGGATGTGCACTTCGCTGAAAGTGAAGTTGGCCTTCCGCTTTTTGTAGCGGACCGCGCTGTCCTGGCTGAGATACAGCGAAGACGAAGACATTCTTAATCCGCCTGTATGCCGGATCTCCCGCAGACCGAGCTACCTGCACGGAAGGTAAACATGGGTTACACCCCTAGTTAATGCCAAAATATTAGGTACCCATTCATTCATCTTCTGAGCCGCTTATCTGCCCAGGTCTAGGGCGGGGGGGCACTCTGTAGTCCTACAGGTCCAGACTGTAGTCCATCTGTTTCTCTGTGTACTGTATTACCCTGTTCTTCAATGGTCAGGACCCCCACAGGACCCCCACAGAGCAGGTATGATGTGGGTGGTGGATCATTCTCAGCACTGCAGGGACACTGGCGTGGTGGTGGTGTGTTAGTGTGGGTGGTGCTGGTGTGAGTGGATCAGACACAGCAGTGCTGCTGGAGTGTTGAGACACTGTGTCCACTCACTGTCCACTCTATTAGACACTCCTACCTTGCAGCTCCACCTTGTAGATGGACAGTCAGAGACGATAGCTCATCTGCTGCTGCACAGTGCAGTGTTGGTCATCCTCTAGTCCTTCATCAGTGGTCACAGGACGCTGCTCACAGGACGCCGCCCACAAGACGCTGCCCCACAGGACGCCAACCACAGGACGATTCTCAGTCCAGCAGTCACACTGCTGTGTCTGATCCACTCACACCAGCACCACACACACTAACTCACCATCACTACGTCAGTGTCACTGCAGTGCTGAGAACGATTCACCACCCACATCATACCCGCTCTGTGGGGGTCCTGACCATTGAAGAACATGGTAACACAGTACACAGAGAGAGAGAGAGAGAGAGAGAGAGAGAGAGAGAGAGAAAGAAAGAAAGAAAGAAAGAAAGAAAGAGGGAGAGAGAGAGAGAGAAAGAGAGAGAAAAAGAGAGAGAAAGAAAGAAAGAAAGAAAGAAAGAGGGAGAGAGAGAGGGAAAAAGAGAGAGAGAGAGAGAGAGAAAAAGAGAAAGAAAGAGAGAGAGAGAGAGAGAGAGAGGGAGAGAGAAAAAGAGAAAGAGAGAGAGAGAGAGAGAGAGAGAGAGAGAGAGAGGTGTAGGTGATGGACTCTTTAAAACTGCAACCCTGATACCTCAGTCAGCTGTGGAGCAGCAGTTCACCACCAGCTCCGGACGGCCACTTCCAGGGACCAGGGTTTAGCCTCCCGAGCTGAAGTTCAGCCCCAGTTTCATTCATTCGCCGGACATGGGAGGTGAACCGGCATCTCGACTGCTGTAAACTGTCCTGAAATAAGTGGACATAAACGCCAGCTGGTGATACGGACCTGCAGCTGCAGCAGCCGCCTCTCCTCTCGGTATGCGGCGCCATAGCGCTTAGCTAGCTAGCATAGCTAGCTAAACAAAAACAGCTAGCTAGCTAGCTAGAGTAACCTTAGTAACTCATTGGGAACCTCTGTTAACACCAACCTCGAATTCAAACCCACCTTACGGTCCGGCTCCACCTTAAAATAAGATAACGACCCCAAAAACTGACCTATAAACCGATATAGCCTCGAACTAGCCGGGTTTGTTATGGACGCGCTGTAATTGTAACAATAGCCGCTCGCCCGCCCGCCTCGCATTGGAACTCTCCGTTCCACCTTAAATGGTGCGGTGGTTACATTCTGCCGCCTCAGGCGCCACAATGTAACCACCGCACCATTTAAGGTGGAACGGAGAGTTCCAATAAGACGCTGCCAACTAGCGAGCTACACACACCTAACATTAGTACACACGTCCATCAACCCCAAGACCACTTCAGAGCCACTTCCCCAACTCCACACATACCTTAAAGCCCCTCACTCAGAGCTGCGGTGCAGAGTCGCCCCCCAGACGCCGGACTCCTCTACGTAAGATTTACGTCCGGAAGATCCAGAAAGTTCGTAGCGAAAGCGCCCCGTCTCCACCCCCAGCCTGCAGTTCCGCGCTCCGGCCACAGCGGCCCACGAGTGGCGCTGTTGCGCACCTAACTTGACCCCTCACAGAGCTGAGCTACTTAGCTAGAGCAGCAGAGAGGACAGATAAGAGCGCTCAGGGGGGCTAAACCAGCCACAATCTGAGCTCGAGCCGAGAGGACTTCTTCCTTCACTGATTAAGAGAAGCACGTGCACACTCAAATATATATAATTACAGCGTTAAATAATAAAAAAGAAGGTTGTAAGAGACATTATCAGATGAGTGCCCCTCACATGCACGCGTGTAGGCATGGCCCTGAAAGCAGTCACGTGCACCAAATAGTAAAATAATAAGAGTCACGACACAAGGTTTCAGTTTTCTTAAGATATATTTAGTTTATTCCATATAAAACATATATATGACATTGGCCACTCACTTTCTGCCTAGCTCAGGCCTTTTACCTTGGCTTTGGCACCCCCTGCTGGCGGCATGCGGTAACAGCACCCTATCACGTGTTAATGCTGTACACATATATATGTAGTGTATATCTGTGTACAAACCCTCCACCTCAGGCCAACTAAGGACTCTTGGTTAAAACGTCTTTAGGGGCCCCTAAGGTCCCCTAAGGCCCCCTATTCTTCACAGAAATGACGCTAGCTAATATAGGACATCAGTAACGGATAAGAGTAGTAACTAAAAACTGGAGCGATAGAGTCGCGCCGGGGTTCGTGCTAGGCTGTGGCTGTCGAGAGAGAGAGAGAGTGTGTGAAAGTGAGAATGCGCTTGAGTGGAGTTAACAGGCTATCGGGATGGACACACAGGTGAAGCCGAGGTCGGTTCCAGGCACGGCGAGGCGCTCAGGAGTACATGGTCAGCTGGAGCCACTGTGGACAGAGACACACATACAGAGTGAACGCTGTGAGTCAGCATGGCAGGGTACTACAGATCACTGCTGTCCAGTTTCTTTTCGTTATGTAATCACATGAGCCGTGAAAGTTCATTACGACTGGACCAACAGAGGCAGCCTGAAAACGCTGGGGTGAAACACCCAGGTCCAGTGACTTGTACTGAAACTAGGTGAGGCTTTTCGTGCTCTCCTGTGAAGTTCTCCCTTTGGAGATACGTGTTGGTCTTTGGGCAGCGACGGTGTGCTAGTATGCAGAGTACTGAACACTTGGACCTGTTAATTTATTCAACACTTTAACACTTGTGGGTGAAGGTAGATGTGGTGAAATGGGCACACTGTTGTGGATTTCGGTAAAGAGCTATTAAACAAAACATAACACACAGTAGTAACATGCTGTAACCGTTCACGTTACCCAAAAAATGAGGCATTCTGGGCATCATTTTCTCCTGTCTGACTGATGGGTACGAGCTGCTGCTCTGTTAGCTTTATTGGACATACAATTTTTTCTTAAATTCTTATAAAATTGTAGTTACATTAAAACTGGTTTATATCACTGAGAAGAAAAGTGTCTCCAAACTTTTGGCAGTGTATACAGTGTTACGACTCTGGTCATCAGGTTTGGTCCATCTCGTCTAAAAAGATGGCTCTGCCGTGAAATGCTCAGGACTGTGCACAGTGGTGGTGAAGGGAACCAGGCGTGCCCCTCTGAAAGCCCCCTTACAGAAAGCCCTTTCAGGAAATGGTGATGAGCCTGCTGTTGGAGATGGTTTTCCACCATTTCACCTTCATTAACATTCTATATTCAAAACCCAGACCTGTGTAGGTTCCTTGGTGGTTTAGATAGGAGATATGGAGACCCCTGGTTCCCACCAGCACCTCTGTATAGAACATCTGAACCATCTCCCCTGCTGAACGGTGGTTACATCATTACACTCTGGCTGTATTCGAAATGACGCACCACTATACCACACACTGCACACGCCCCCTGTGTGTGGTATACAGTACAGTACCAAGTTCTGACCTACAGTGTAGTATACTAACACAGTCACATGACCAGTTACCTCACATTTACCTCAGAGCTGTTATTACTGTATCCACTGTTTAGAGCTAGCTGCTGCTAACGCTGCTCAGTTCACCCGAGATACGGTTAGCCTAGCGATTAGCTCCCCTCGGCTATTTCACTCTAAAACTGATCCTCTAAAGCGAGTTCATCTTTTATTAATCTTCAGACCTGTATATTTAACTTTCTGAGGCTCGTTCTGATGAACACACACCCCACTACATCCACATTTACCTCAGAGCTGTTATTACTGTATCCCGTTTAGAGCTAGCTGCTGCTAACGCTGCTCAGTTCACCCGAGATACGGTTAGCCTAGCGATTAGCTCCCCTCGGCTATTTCACTCTAAAACTGATCCTCTAAAGCGAGTTCATCTTTTATTAATCTTCAGACCTGTATATTTAACTTTCTGAGGCTCGTTCTGATGAATCACTACACCCACAGTTATACTCGGAGTGGGCTGCATTTAGCTCCCCGGTGTTACCCGCCGCCATTTTCTCTGGTTGAAGCAGGCTGAGAGCTGGTAAAGACGCGGTGCATGATGGGATACAGGGCACCATCAAGATAGCTCCCCCTGTATAGTAGAACCTCTGACTGGAGTAGAGCACCATCCAGGCATCTCCAGTACACTACAGGTCCTCAGTTTGGTCTCATACTACATACTACCCTTAGGCAGGTTTGGCATGTGTGTGGTATCTAGTACAGCAACATTTTGAATACAGCCAGTGATTCTAGCAGTAAGGCTCGTCTGTCCTCCCACCTCCTGGATGTTCACTCTGATGGTGCCATTGTTGTCTTTGTCCAGCGTCTTGAAGGCACCTGAGACAACAGAGAAAACCCCAACATTAGAACGCTTTTAATATACAGGAAAAAGTGGCCAGCCAATAATATAAATAAATAAATAAATAAATAAATAAATAATATCCTCCTAATAATTACATAGGAAACAATTTTAATACAGTATCAAAAAAGCGACGTTCAACACAATATACAGAAACCTCCTGAGAGACTCTGAACAAGCTTTATTTATTACCTTCACTGATACATAACACAATTACATAATCCCACTCTTTACCCCATAGAACCCGTTCTGACCACATATCTAGAACACAATGTTGACATACAATATACGGAATGGTGTTAAGACATGGCGTTGACCTTACAATAGTTACAGAACTCGCCATGTGACCTTTTAGTCACAATTAAACCCGCCCTTTAACAGCCTTTAATTGGCCCCTCATTGTGTTCCTATGGAGGGAAATGGGTTTGGGTTCTAATGGGTTAATGACTCGGTTCTAACTCTAATGAGCACGTCTGCCTGACTGGACTTTACCACGCTAATAACCGGGAGTACTGAAGCTTCCAGTGCTGATCCGAATGCCTTGTGTTAGCATGTAGCTATAAACCATATAGAGATCTCGGCTTCATATCGACTGTAGGCCATTCATATAATCATACGACGGTTTGCGTATGGAATATTAGGAGTTATGCCTGCGGTTCTGCTAACACACAGTCCAAGCAAGCACTGGCTGTGGCATGCAGAGGCGGCTTCAAGCCCCTAGGGGGCGACATCAGCCAGCACAACTACATGCTAGCCCTGGAACTGCAGGGATAGCGCAGAACAGGGGCCATTTTGGCAGCTGAGCAATCAGGACCCGTACGGTCAGATGGCACATTAGCCAGGCTAACGTTTCACATAAGCACTGTACGTTTCTATGTGGGGTTGATTCCTAATAGATTCCTAAGTGGCTCCATCCACATTCAACAACAAGCACCACCTCCTTCAGCTTCACCGTCCTCCCGTCCTCACAGAGGTGTGGTTGCATGACCTTTGAGCGGGAGTGTGGCATTCAAAGCCTTTATAGGGTTTTACTGACATTGGTTTTGATTGCTTGGCCCTCGTTCAGTCCTACTTTTGCCCAGTTGCTGAGAGATCTCTGGGCTGTAAGGGCCAGACTGCTTTCCAGTTGAACATTCCGGGGGAGGGTGAACTGACTACCTGACACGGGAGGGAGCGTTGTTGTTTGGTTTGTTGGTAGGAAACTGTGCCCTGAAGCTGATGAAGCAGCAGGCAGCCTCACCGCCCGGGGAGCAGTTGGGCGTTAGGTACCTTGCTCACTTTGGTCATATCCTGTTGGTTCAGGGTCACCATGTTGGCTCCCTAACCTCCAGTTCACCACTACCCGCACACACACATGGCATGACATGACACTTAAACGAGCCCTCGTGTTGCTTCAGGTTTGTCCTTTAACTATTTAGGAACTAGAAAAGATCGTTGAGCCCTCCGTAATGGCCCTGCTGTAGCCTCACCCTCGTCCAGCCAGCTGAACAGCAGGACACAATGAGTGGCACAGCGACAGCCACAGTGACGGAGAAGCTGTACTCACGGCACATGGCGTCCAGGCGCACCAGGCAGCCAATGTAATTATCGAAGTCCATGTTTCCACTCTCGTCGCTGTATCTGCGGATGATGAGATCGAAGAGCTGGTCTTTCAGGGGGAAACCTGTGTGCACACGGAGACAGAGACACACAGACGCTCAACGCCTCTAATAAACATGTTTCATTCGTGAAGCGATTCTATTGGTCGGTCCCTCATGAATATTCACTAAGCTGAAAGGAGAACTAGAGCTTTTACACTGTGCAGAAAAAGAGCTCAAAGTTTTTACACCACTAAATATATATTAGAGGTGGAGATATGGAGGAGTACCATACTGTGTACATCAGGAGTAGATGTGGTGTATCAGGATATGGACTGGTTCAGACTCTCAGCAGGTGGAGCTGTTCAGTGTACGACTGTAGAGTCTTTAAGATCACCAACTACATCCATTTAGATGGGGGTGTCTAAACTTTTGACTGTTCTGATGGTTCTCAACCCTGGACGTTGCCCACTGCCCTTTCACTCAACTCTATCTGGGTCTGTCAATGGCCTAGCTGGTTGGTTCAGGTGGGGGAGCAGGGCAAACTCTAAAAAGGCCAACGGGTGGAGTAAAACATACAGGCCGCCACCTCCTGCTTACTGAACCCAAACAGTCTGAGAAACCACAGACACTGGTGAGGTCATCTTACCTGCAGCTTTGAACGCGTGGGGCAGTTCGTCCGCTCCGATCACACCGGAATGATCGGCATCGAACTGCTTGTAGACACCCTGTAGAGACAAACACCGAGGCACCACCTCTCGTTTAGAAGGAGCAGGACCTCAAACACTTCCTAACAACAACAACAACAACAACCACGTGCAACCGACGCTCACACCGCACAACACACGCAAGACAACACCAAGCATTTACAACCACTCCGAAAGGCCTGTGCCAGTAACCTGGACCACCGAGTGGAAAACACGGCTGGAGTGTATGGATCATTAACTTGCCCATCAAACTGTAACGAGTTAATTAATCTGATCAGACAGAAACGAGGTGTGAACGTCACACGGACTGGGAGTCTGAGGCTTTCTACGCCTTCCTCCCTGAGGCCTGCCGAACGAGAGCCGAGACACGAGTTTTACGACGTCCTCACAGAGACGGCTTCGTGTATAAGGATGAGCTCGGCTCTACAACGTTTTCTAGAACATTCATCTCGTTAAAGTGAGTCACAGTAAATGTGGGGTTCATGTAGGACACTTAACACGCGTACAAGTTTACGCCTCAAGACATTCACTCAGATTTCAACCTCGACTGTTTTGAGTATTGAGGTTCCCTGCCTTCTTTTCGCATCTCAGGTCGCCGAGTAGAATCCTTGGCACTGTCAATCAATCAATCAATCGATCATTCAGAAGAAACAAAGGAAAGGACCAAAAGGGGGAGAAAAAAAATAAAAAAATAAAAATAAAGGATGCTCACGGTCGAGTTAATGGGCATCTGTAACTCTGAAAAACACAACCTCAAATGAACGAGGTTTTTTTAAATCAATGAGCCTCAATTTAATGTGACCTGCCCTCCCAGTAACGGGGAGAACATGTGACTTCGCGCAAGTTCGGCTCAGTTAAGCAACAACTTAGAAGCCGGCTCTGTTCAAGCCAGCTCTGTTTAAGCCAGCTCCGTTGTCGTGTATTATCTCCACGGCTTTGTGTTCACCTACTGAGCGCCGCCGTCTCGCTGTGGTGTGCCCTTTTAAACCCACTGACCTAAATGTAGGACAGGAAGGAGCGACGGTAACACTCACCTGCCATTTCTTGATATTGTTCCACAGATGTTTGAACTCGTGGAAGCCCAGTTTACCTGTACTGTCGCTCTGCAAACAGCATTAAGGATCATTAACAACCACGTCGGCACTTCCCAACCCGAACTGTATGGGAGACCGGAACTCTGCACACGAGAGGTTTGATCTCGGTTTGCTTCGCCACTGGTGCACAGAGAGAACATGTCCAAATGACACACGACATTCAGATACCTGATTATGTAAACAAACACCAAGACATAAAACAGCCCACCCAGAAGTGGTTCTGGACGGGACGGCTTTGAGCCCATTTCAGAAGTTCGGCAGACACTGGTGCTACTGAGAAGCTGGAGAAGGATACATCCATGACGGCCACCATACTCCTGCAGGACTCGATAGTGAAGCCGTCCGTCTTCAGGTCAGCATCTGCAGAGACAGCGGGACACATGAGTCCACCGTGTAGCTCACTGCCTGTACGGAGACGTTCATACGCCTGACACCATACAGCCAGACTGACCCACCGCACCACCACCACGGTAACGAGTCTGAATGGCTGTTCAGCGGCTCAGCTCCAACACTTACGCTTGGAGATGATCTTGTTGAGGATGTTCATCAGCTCGGTGGGACTCACTTCCATGTCCTACAACAAGAACAACATCAATGTTCAGCGTGTTCAGGAGTGAGTGAGTGAGTGAGTGACACACACAGGAACACTCACATCTCCGGCGAGCTGCTGGAACACTTTTCGGAACTGTCTCTCCTCGTCAGTCTCGTTGGCCTCGGCGTACGCATATGGCCTGCGAGGAGGAGGCTGCAACACAAACCACACACCCCATTAAACCTGGTACGTGGATCTTTTTTTAAAAATCATATTTTTATTAGGTTTTAGAGAAACAAAGACACACATCGTCCAGGGCCTCAACTCAAGATAAGCAGTGTGCATACAAGCAGCTGTGAAGCAAGACTGGGATCTTCCACAGTATACGTCAATGCAGAGCCGGAACGGCATATCGAACATTCCCACTCCGAGAAAAGAACCGACCAACACATCTCACTAGACCTTCAAGTATTGTTGCACAGGGGTCCAGATTCTAGCGAACTCAGAATTGTGGTGCAACTCATAGTTAGCTTTTCCCAAAGGTAGCCAAATAGAAATCTGATTCACCCAACATCTTTATGGAGGGAACATCTGGCCTTGACCAGAACATCAAAATACACCTTTTAGCCAGGTAAAATAAAATACGTAAGAGACAGAGAGTATCGTTACCCAGGGAACGGTCCAACGCATTTAGGAGATGTGTCTCCGGGGACAGGGCAAGTTGTATACTAGTTAGTACGTGGATCGTTTTAAGACACCGCGTCTGCGTTAATGACATTAACACCGTTCTGGAAGAGCATGTCCATGTATACACATCACCTAAAGGCAGGATGGTCACTCGTCCAGTTTCCCCGAGGACAGGGAGTTAAAAAAACGGGACGGTCTGGCCTAAAACTGGACGAGTGGCCATCCTGCTTCAGGTGACGGGTACACATGTGCATGCGCCCTCACTTCAAGATCGCCAACAGTGTGCCACTGCCTCGTGTCCATCAGAAGACATGCCTTGCATTTCATTGCTTTACCAAGGTCACGTGACATCATGACTCGTCAACCAGCTAACCGCATGCCAGCCCTCGAAATGCTAACCTCCTAACGCTAAACCCAACACCAGTATTCAGGGAAAAGAGCCGGTCAGCCTGCTGGTTACTCCGAGTGGGAAAGGGTTTGGCGTTATTGTGGTGTTATTGGGCCAAACGCTACAGGTTGGAGGTGTAGAGGCACGTCACACTTCAGAGCTGTAAAGGTGCGGCATATGCTGGTGAGGCTTCAGGCTACGGTAGTTTCAGGTTACCGGTTTCAAGTCACCGTAAACAAAGAGCTGTAACTGTGAGTGGAGCGATGGCTGATCAAGCTCTTACTCCACCTAGTCATCTAATGCCTACGTAAGAGTCATGAGGAGCTTTTACACCACCCAGAGTGTCCGAATGTCACCAGCCTTTCACCACAAACAGTAACGTCAGCTGACGACTATCTGGACCTTCGGGGTTTCAGGTCCTAACTGTGGATTACGGTTTGGATTCACGGCGAGACATCAGTATTAGAGGTAGTCCCTGGACACTCAGCCGATATCAGCTTTAAGAGTCTAAATATTTGGTCACCAATCTTTGGAATATGATTGTATTCACCCAGTGGTGAGATCTGCCCACCCCGCCAGCCACCCAAAATAAACCTACACCCTTGATTGGAACTCTCAAAGCTAAAAGACATTTAGGAAGTAACAGCACGTCTCAAGGTATTAAGGCCACTGCCCACCGGACGAACCACACCACATCCCCAAACCAGCGAACCAACCACTGCCGATCACATGTGGCTCGAAACGGACACGGAGATCAGCAGGAAGTCTTGTAGACACACACGGACGACTGCTGATGGTAAGTGACCGAGTGTTCTTCAGCTCAGCGCGGTTTATGCAGACGTAGTAAAGCCATGCCGGGCGTGACGACTGATGCTGAACGCCATTTGGGTTTACAGGAGTTAAATTAATTAAATTAATTCAAATCTGTCGTTTATTGGCTCTCACTGCCAGCGTGGAGCTACGGCCCATCCGGACGGGCAGCGGCCTTCAGGAGACGGCAGGACTGTCAGAGATACACACATGAAAACAGAGCTCTCACTTACGGGGTCCGTGGGTACGAACTGGCCGGGGTCGATGTTGCTGTGGAGACAGACGATGTTAGAACCTAATCAGACAGGACTTTCTGCTTCCTCAGGATTTCAAACCAGAGCCTTGTGGCTGAAACTGGAGGGACTGGTTTCTGGCAGCGGGGGGCCTCGCCTTATTCAGCAGCTTTGAAAGAGACTGAATGTCAGAAGAGCTTTTGTGAAGCTGTGGCTGAAGGCGTGGTGGTGATTTGGGGGAGGGGGAGGGGTTCTCTACCCCTACCATGATTCACATTAGAGAATGTTAGCTTGTAGGCTAAACGCTCACTGCAGTGCACTATGCAGAGGCTCCTGGGTGGTTTGGATCTTGGCATGTGGACACCATTGCGTAACGGCACCCAACCCAAAGCCAGCTCAGGAACACACACTTTACGAGTTTGGATTGCTCCACAGCTTTTAGCCACAAAGCTCCACAAACCAAATGCTTCAAAGCTCAAAGCGGGACTCGTCACTGAAGATGACCCGCTGCCATTCTGAGTCCCTCCATGACAGTCTGGTACGACACCACTGCAGTCTTTGGTGACGGTGACGTGGTGTTAAGGACAGTCGTGGTAACGGTCTGTGTGGATGTAGTCCTGCGTGGTGCAGCCGTCTGCCAATGGTGCTGCACTAACAGGACGACTCATGGAGGCACCACTGCTCACTGAGTGTTCTCTTGATGATGGGTGTGGTTGTAATGGAACATACTACAGCTACGAGTAATAAAGTCAGGTGAAGAACCGTTCTAGGAATCTCTGATTCGATCCATTTCTGCTTACCTGACCACATCGATAATTCCTCCGATCAGTTTCTTAGCCAGAAACATCTTTGGTGCCAAATAGTCAGTTCAGTCTGTAAAAGGGGAGGTCAGAGATTTGTTGAGAGGAAAACAAATAATAATAATAATAATAATAATAATAATAATAAAAATAAATAAATAAATAAATAAATAAATAATAAATAAAAAAAAAAAGACAGACAGACAGCACCACCCAATGGCCTGCTGAGGAACCTCTTCTAAGTCTTATCCCCAGTACTGATCCGGGTTTGCTTTATGGATATAAAGACACATCTAGAACAACAGCACAGACACCCCCCTGGAATCTACACGCTCCGCCGTCTTCTACTGTGTACACCCGTTGTGCAGCGCCCCCTGTTGATGCTGATGTCGTATGCTTAGCTGTTCTTTGGTTACAATAAAAACTGTTGCCAGTGTGGAATCACTGGCTCAACGCCACCGGGTCCCGCAACGCCCGAACGCCACCGGGCCCCCGCAAAGCCCTAAACACCACCGGGCCACGCAAAGCCCTAAACGCCACCGGGCCCCCGCAAAGCCCTAAACGCCACCGGGTCCCCGCAAAGCCCTAAACGCCACCGGGTCCCGCAAAGCCCTAAACGCCACCGGGCCCCCGCATAGCCCTAAACGCCACCGGGCCCCCGCAAAGCCCAAACGCCACCGGGCCCCCGCAAAGCCCAAACGCCACCGGGCCCCCGCAAAGCCCTAAACGCCACCGGGCCCCCGCAAAGCCCTAAACGGCACCGGGCCCCGCAAAAGTATTCATCCCTCGTTCTTCCCATAGAGACCCATTCATTTTCAGCCCAAACCAAGCCCTACTATTTCCGTTCGCCCGAGAACCACAAAACTTCACGTACTCAGCTAGGGGCCAGCCCCGAAACACTAATCCACCGTCAAACTGACCCACACTCCTCCATGTTTGGTTTATTCATCCCTCGTTCCTCACTTAGCGAGCTGTGCAACCATCCTGCCTTTCCTTCAGGGGATGCCTGGTTCTAGTTATTATGACGATGCATGTTGCTTTGCTATGTGCAACATGTAACATTGTTTGTCCACTAGTGCCACCGATATCCACACCCTTCCCAACTCCCAAACGCTCCGTTTGACTGGGAATGCTGTGCTGATATACAGCTTTCTGACTTGTTTCCGTGTAGTGGGATTTTCTGGAATTTTCCCCATTAGGAATGAATGGAATGTAAAAGTGCACACCCATCTACTGTACCTCTGCTCAACCCAGAGACATTGTTTCTGATACACCACCTCAGGGCAGACCCCAGAGCACAAACTCCAAGTTGGTCTGACCTGCTGACTCATCCCGGTCTGACTCACCCAGTTGTCATTTCTTTTTTTCCTTCCAACCACGATTCCTTCCTCCCATAGACTCCCATTCATTTCCAGACCTACCCACCCCAAACCTACAGCCACCAACCTGCATGTACTCCCTCAGGGCAGATCCCCAAGCTCTAACCCACAGCCATACTGACTCACACTCCTCTATGTGTCGTTTATTCATCCCTCCTTCCTCCCATAGCAAGCACAGCCTAGCAGGAAGTGGGACCCATGTAAGCCAAACCACCACTCCAATGGGCTGTTTAGCGGTTCAGTGGTCGGGTTTCCGTCACCCCCTCATTAACTCACCAACCAGTGAGCAGATGAAGTCTAGAACTGATCTCCGGTTCCATGTGGAACCCAGCAGGTCCAGAGGAGGAAGGAACTTCCCATGACCCAAAGCACACCAGCTTATCTGAAGGTAGTGTTGTGGCTAGGTGGCATGTACCGCTGCCTGTGGAGCTGCTTCCCGTACAGTAACTGATAGGGTTGTGACGTCCGGAAAACCCGCAGGATGAAGTCTGAAGTGCTACGTTAGCTGCTCGGATTCAACCAAATGCTTCAACGATGCTTCCCAGTGCAGATGGCTAACAGGAAGCACAAGTAAGCAAAGGAGAGGAACGCTGTGTAAGGACCCCGTCAATCACCACCACTCAATCCGATCGACCGTGCACTTCACTTACTGAAGATCAAATGCCCCAAGAGCAAACAGGAACTCAGTCAGCTGCTGGAACAGACCTGAGAGGGCAACTTCCGGCAGGCGGTGACCGGACAGGATTTGGAACCAGGCATTAACATTTAGATTATGATTGCAGCGGTTTGTCCTACACCTAGAAATGGGGGCTACGATATGAGCATGGCTGTAATTCCTACACCAGCCACCTGACACATCAAGCCATCGTTAAGATATTCCAAACGCATTATTTAGACATGCTAAATCAGTTTCTTGACATGTTGTCATTATTTAGGAATTCCAAATTCATTCATTGGATATGCCAAGTCATTATTACGACATTCCAAATTCATTCTTTAGAGAATTTTGACATTCCAAATGAATTTCAACATTCCAAATTCATTATTTAGAGATGCCAAGTCATCAGAGATGCAAATTTGTTATTTCGACATTCCAAATTCGTTATTTTGACATTCCAAATTCGTTATTTAGAGATGCCAAGTCATCAGAGATGCAAATTCGTTATTTCGACATTCCAAATTCGTTATTTAGAGATGCTAAGCCATTAGATATGCTAAGTCATTATTACGAAATTCCAAATTCATTATTTAGAGATGCCAAGTCGTTGTTTCGACGTGCTAAGTCATTCTTTAGAGAGCTCTAAGTTGTGATAACTTTACCACGGTCTGAATACCTGTGTGATCCTGGGGGCATGACCGGAGAGTAAAGTAGTGTACGAGCTGAAAACCAGCCACACATGAGAGAAACACCCCCGCAGGCGTTTAGTGGTTTCCCTCCTTTGGTTGGCTCGGCTGATTATGAATCACTGCCACAGTGAATCACCTCCCGGAGGCATTTAGCTCTTCTCTTAGCCAGCTCTTCCTGCTCCGCTACGCGCAGGGCGCCCAGCCTGCAGCCCTGGACACGCCTAACTACACAACTCCGACAAACACCCACTGAAGCCTTCCCCTCTCAGTGTGCTTCACTGGGCCGCACGCTAACCACCACCAGCCCCCCGATTCTCAGACCCAGCGGAGCCTCACATTCCTGCCTGCGCCTGTTTAACTGCGGCGCCGAACAGATACACACAACTGAGCCAGAAACCTAGTTAGCTTAGCATGCTAGCTAGCCAACACATCCACACAGATTTTAACGGCAGTGAACGTGTATAACTACACAGTATAGCTCGTGTGTGCGGTAATTTACCAAACACTTCACTCGTAAACGCTTATTACGCCTGGTTAAATCATGTTTTGGTCCCATTCGCCGAACTAGCGAAGCTAGCGTCTTCGAACTCTCCGGTTCCACCTTAAATAGCAAAGCGGCTACACATAGAGGCGCGGGTCCAGGCAACGGAGCAGAGCGCACAGTTAAGGTGGAACGGCGGAGCAAGCTTAGCTAAAGCTAACAACACAAACTACAGGTTTTATAAGTCTTGCTAACTAGCCTGAAAACGGACATGGACATGTTTCCAGTGTTTCTAATGTTTTCCAAACAATATTTAAAAAAATTACTCCGGGTCTTAGGATGAAGTTACTCCGCCGCTAGCTAGCTCGCTAGCCTGACTAGCCTGTCCGTCAAAGCGTCTGTCATCTGAGGTAAAAACTGAGAGAAGTTACAAACACACAGTCTCACAGACTTCCTCCCCATTAAGACACACAGTCTGAGGTCTAACTCGGGAATCAGGAGTCCCTGGATTAGCTACCCACATGGAAGACTCACCAAATGTAGAGCAGCTGCTTCTCTGCCTGTGTGGCTTCGCCAGGGAGCTGGAGAGAAGTGACGCCCAGGGGTGTGGACCTGTCCTGGGCTTTTAAAGACGAACAGGGCTGGTGGGCCTGGAGTCAGGCTGGAGTGGAGTTAGTCCCGCTGGACTGATATGATCTTAAACCTTCTCAACCATAACCATAACCATAACCATGCCCCGTGAAATAAGAAGCCCAGCTCATTAGTTATTACTCTTCTTAATGATGTGAACTGGTAAATAAAGTCATTGTTGTGAGGTGAGGTGCCATGTTTTGATATCCTAGGACATTATTTGGAGATACGTTATGACTTTGGGATAAGTCACAGTTTAAGTAACACGTTAAGTCATTATTATGACATACTAAGTCATTATTTTAAAATGGGTCATTATTTTTGTGATGCTAGGTCACTATTTTGAGATGGCATGTCATTATTTTTGAGAGATTAAGTGTAATGAATTTGAGATCTTGTCTCATTATTATAAGATACTACAACATTATTTTGAGATGGCAAGTCATTATTTTGAGATACTAAGTCATTATTTTGAGATCGTCTCATTATTTTGAGATGCTAAGTAATTTTTTGAGATCTTGTCTATTTTAAGATGCTAAGTCATTATTTTAAGATCGTCTCATTATTTTGAGATGGCAAGTCATTATTTTGAGACCATGTCTCATTATTACGAGATGCTAAGTCATTATTTTGAGATGCTAAGTCATTACTTTGAGATCTTGTCTCATTATGAGATACTAAGTCAATATTTTGAGATACTAAGTCATTATTTTGAGATGCTAAGTCATTACTTTGAGATCTTGTCTCATTATGAGATACTAAGTCAATATTTTGAGATACTAAGTCATTATTTTGAAGCTGGAATGCTGTGATTATGAAACTGTTAGAGTTGCTAGAATTTTTTGCCACATGGTGTAATCCAGGAATTTGCCTTTTCCATTGTTACTGTTGCTATGAGTCGTCTCAAACAGGGAATTGAAAGCTGTCGCCGAAGCTGATGTAGCCGTCAGACTGTTGGGAGGTTTATTTGCCAAACAGATAACTCTTACCGCACACAGCATCATCCCTGATCTGAGCGCTCTGAGATAAAGGCATATGAATGCTTTGCATTAAGCAGATATTCAAACCCTTCAGACACACGAGCTGCTGACCAAACAACTCCGAGACAGGTGCTTGAATTCGCTGGTGGTCAGCATGTCCCGGCTGCAGCCTCGGATTTCTGTTTTTGATCGTAGCTACTGAAGTACGCCAGAAGTCAGAGAGTTTGGAGAACAGTTCAACCCCACTGACACGGTATCGGTGAAGGTAGTTAACCGGTCAGGACGCGGCTGCTTTGGGGGTTTGCACTGCAGCCAATGAGGCTCATGTAGCTAACGAGTAATGGAAGTCAATGGCACCCAAGACGGTCTACTACATGAGCCTTATACAGCAGTGATGATGATATGAAGATGTTTCAAGGTAAAGTCGTTTACTGCTAGCATTAGCATTAGCATTAACAATTCCGACCAAGTTACTTTTTCATTAGCCACACTGTAAAGAAAACCTACTTGGCAGATCTTTTGAATAATTTGAACGAGCAGGGAGGATATTTATTTGGTTATATTACTGGTTATATATTACGGGTCATATGCAAACGTTGGCACGCCTCTGGTCAAGGGACATGTTGTTGTTGCTGATCCCAGAAGTGCCCATGTCCTCTATATAGACACCTTCTAGACCTTTCATTACACATTACTGTATATTTACTGTATTTAACAAACTGGGGTAAAAGTGAAACATACAAATACGGCCTTTAAAAGTTATGGCACGTCACATTTCAGGTTTTATTATCAGCCAATATGGTAAACTCTGCACATCGTCACTGTCCAAAGAGAAACCGGTCTAAAACCACAGTCAGTTCTAATGTAAGTCAATGGAACCAGACGTCTTTCCAGGCAGTTTGGGGCCATTTCTGTTCATCCATCATGAAATTCTTACGCAGTGTGAACAGCAGCTGCTGTGTTCAGATGAGGTATATAAAGTGGAGATACATGTTTTTCATTGGACGGTGATGGCATGTTTACATGCTGTTCCATGTAGCGTATGTGCTAAATCGTGTTAACTCGAATCCATGAAGTATTTAACTAGAGGTGTTCAAACTTTTGCACATGACTGTCGTTTAGTGCTGTCCTTCCTTGAATATGGCTCAATAAAGCCATAACCCTTTATGAGCTGAGGCTGGTGTGTTAGCGTCACGCTATCAGTGTGGGGTCTCATAAAGAGTGGTCTTAAAAGGAATACTCCAGTGTCCAGCTGCATTTGGTGCATCTGTAACATTACATCACTGTGCAATGGAAAACATGTATCTGCATTTTTATGGGCGCTTCTTTAATTTCACGCCGGATGGACCAACAGAAAAGTCTAGTCCACGGACTTCCATTAAAACTAAATGAGGGTTTTGGACTCTCCTGTAAAGCTGCCAATTTGGTGATTGAAATTTGTTTTTCCCTTTGGGTCGAATTCCATGGACAGTACTCTCAGGACGTTTTGCTGAACTTGTGTAAGGGTCAGCTGATGAAGTGCATCAGTAAATGTTTACAGTCAGTCAGTTTCTTCAGGAATTCTTACTGGAACCATACGAACTAGGCCTTTTTAATCGGGGGTGCCTAAACTTTTGCACACAAAGAATTCTTCAGCATCTGCAAACCCAAGCCGCACATCTGTGGAACAACTTCAATTGCTGGTGCTGGTGTAGTGAGGTGGGCGGAGTTTTCAGAAGCTCCTCCCTCTGCTCTTTGAGGTGGCGGTGCAGATAGAGGTCTGTTTGAGAACTGATGGACTGTTCCTTTAAGGTCACACCGAGGTCATCTCCTGAAACAGACACGCCCATTGTGTCTATATGCTCACAGCCCCTGAATGGTCTCATCGTGGCGGTCCGTGAGCGTGCAGTCACTTCCTGCCCAGCAGCAGGTTGGCGCGGCAGACTTTGGGCACGTGCCGGATGGTGAGGGAGATTCTAGTGCCGCGGGTCAGCGTCTCACCCGCCTGCCCACCCGCCGTCGGCAGGTTCACCACCCGCTGTCCCGTGCAGG
>JAMWET010002424.1:0-71410 GCA_024036415.1 Prochilodus magdalenae
AGGGCAAACACCCCAGAACATCACAGATTCTCCACATGACATAACAGCAGATATTCATAACATATAATCCATGCTCATAAACACCGGCAGCATAAGACTGTCTCTCTCCAGTGTGGGAGAGTGAGTGTGTGTGGAAGAGAGAGGAAAGAGAACGAGTGTGAGTTCTAATAAAGGGTTAAATGTAATTTGGTTTGTGTTGCATGTGTAAATTAACAAGCCCTCTGATCAGTCATCCTGATCTTTATCAGGTCTCCAGTTCGCGTGCAGTCACCCAACCGTGCGTACTTTATACTAGTATAGCTACCGGGACATGGTGGGTTCACAACCATGACGTACATCCTCAGTGCTCCAGAAAGGAACAACTGCTAAACCACAGAGAGAAGACCTGGGTTTGAATTTATAAACACGGACACAGAGAAGCACATGAGGGGCCGGTTTTACTCCTCAGCATATCGCAACCAGCATCGTACTCAGAAATGCTTTAACACAGTTTTTGAGAGTCACGGAACACAGAATTACCCCCCACCAACAAATCAGGCACCACAGACTGCTGAGAAACAAATGCCACATGTTAGTTATGGGAGTATAATGTAGTTATTAATGCACTATAACATAGATATTAGGTCTCCAATCCAGAACCAGTATATATACATAGCTATTCAGAGAGGATGTGAAAGCCATTTTTAGGCTCAGGCTCCATCATGAAGTGCTGTGCCGAATGGAGGACTGCAACAGAGCAGAGAAAGAAACTGACAGTGAACCAAAACCAGGACCTAACCCTGGAAATACTGGAAAAAACTTGGAATACCTGCAGAACTGGAGACTGTAAAGGAGAAATTTGAAACAACAGTTCAAGGTAACCAAACATCAGATCCAGGCATGAAATTTTTTTTCCAAAAAAAAAAACAAAACAAGCGAATACAGAGCATGAAACGCTGTGAATACAAACTGTTAGATCTGGAGATAAAGGAAAGAAACATCCCTTCTAGACAAACCAGCATGACTATAGTGAGGCCTGTATTACCAGCTCAGAACCAGGAGACAGAGCTCATGCACAGCCTCTAAGCAGCTGATGCTGTCTAATTTCAGCAAGGGATATGAGAAGAGACAAGCGGTGCATATCGACGCTATCTCCCTAATATGGCATGGCTGCATCCTGTGTTTTTCAGGTCTTCAAAAAAACAGGAAACAGTAAGTGATGTCATGTTTTTCTGTAGAAGCGGCTGATGAAGTCTCTATCTAGAGCAGACAGAGAGCAGTTCCGGGCTAGCGGTTTAAACACACAGCTCCTGTGAGCTGCACGGACATTAGAGTGGGTTACAACTCCAGTGAAGAGCTGCTGAGAGAGTGGGTGTACTCAGTGTGGGTATAGCAGGGCGAGTGTAGTGCTGGGTGATGGGAGCGAGTCAGTGTGCTGTGGATACTCTACAGTCAGTGCCTTCTCTGACTGTCGCATCTACTTTCGCATGTACTACTGTGCGCAAAGTTGCTGACTGACTTTTATCTTCTCTTCATTGCGGCTTCATGATACTCTCTGAAGGTGAGTGATAGTTTAGTGTGTATGGTTGCTGATATGTGTGCTGAGATGCTATAGGGATGTCATTATGTTCTTTCCTTATGGAATCTACAGTATTCATAGAGAAGGGAACAGTAAATATGCTATTAGTATGAGTCCATGTTTGATGATGATGATACTTGTGAAATACTCAACCGCCTGCATTCACGATGTGTCATCAAAAGAAGAGGGCAAAAAATAAGCATTTTTACTCTTCATGTAAGTCAGTGTAATTCATTTCCCCATGTAATTTTGGGCCACTTCTGTATTGTAGTTCAGTTTTGTTGAGAATAATGAATAGATATAAAGTAGAGTTGCTGTTATATATCACTTCCTTATCCTGAAAGACGAGAGTGAGAGAGAAATTTGATGCTGGGTGGGGCTATGGAATCCTGGAGTTGGAGTTAGGCCAGAGTGCCCCATGAGCATGACAACACACCCCGAGTGGTGTATGTAATCCAGTAGGCATTCGTTTATTCTAATTCAACATTATTGTCATCCTATACCAAATACATGGTTGTACAGATATATAACTAAACACAGTCAGGCCCTGCCTCCAGATGGAGTTTACAGAAAAACATATAATATATATATATATGTATATACTTATATATAATATATACATATATATATATTATTATATATATATATATATATACCCTATATTATATAAATAGTGAAGTGCACAAAGACAAATAGACAGAAAACAATGATGTGGCTGATTGTGCAAACATTAAGCGCAGTATCAGTCAGTATGTAGTGTTGTTGTAAACAGTGTGTAAAGAATACATAAAGGTACAGTGCAGGTGGGAGAAAAGCAGCATTGATGTTCAGGATTTATTCTACTACAGAGACTAAACCACGTTTTCTCATGGGTACTAGCGGTCTGCAGGAGCTGGGTGAGAATATTCAAGGTGCCCTGGGATGGATTTATCACAGGGCACCATTAGGAACCCTCTACAACTCCATGGCCTATTCCAAATAGCAGTACAGTCCGACACTTCACTTCTCTTTGGTTCATAGCTAGTCCTGTGGATGATGAGGTTAAGTTTGACTCTCTGATAGTGTTACTGAGCTCCTGAGAAGGATAGAAAATTGGAACATGGTGACACTTGGAGACTATCATTTCCAGGACATAACACAAACAGGCATCATATGTAGTCACTGATTTGTATGATAAATATTTGATCATTTATTACTATTAAAACTATCATTCATACCAAAGTTGTGGGCTCATGTCAAATTATTTTTAATAATAATATCACACCAGTAAAAAAAGTATAGAATTAATTATTAAGAACTGATCTTACGATGTTGTGTTTCTAAAGGCTGCACTCTGGAGAACAGAGAACAACTACTGACTATCACTAGCATCACACTACAGGAGGGTCAGTACTGCTTAGCCCTGCTCCTGCACTGCACTGTAACCTACAGACCAAACCTGGAGGATGTTCAGCTGGTGAAGAGGCCCAAAGGTAACAGATGGGTAGAGATGTTCTATTAATAGTGATCAGTACAGAAAACATGAGTTCAGCGGTTTGAATGATCATCTACAGGAAATCTCTCTGTCTACTCATATCACACCTGACTGACGAGGATGGAGGAGATTATGAGGTCTGTATCTGTTAAAAGATTCACGCATTATAAACATCAGACTGATCACTGTAAAAGGTATAAAAAACCCCAAGGTTCAGTAATGATCATACTCACATTTCATATTTCCACGCTCATTACTATGTTCACATACAGGAGATAGGTTTTTAGGAGTAGTGTAGGGTTTAGAGGGTGATGAAGTTAAGGGTTAGGTTTAGGTATGTAGTGTAGGTTTACGTGTTGAAGTTAAGGTTAGGTTGGTGGGTAGGGTGTAGGAGTAGGAGTCGGTGTAGGTGTAGGTGTAGGATTAGTGTTGAAGTTATGGTTAGGTTTAGGGGGAGTGTAGGGGTAGGTTTGTAGGTTGTGTTGAAGTTAACGTGCGCGTCAAACTCAGGTTAGGGGTTTAGGGAGTAGGTGTAGGTGGTAGGTTTAGTTTTAGTGTATTGAAGTTTCAGGTTTAGGGTTAGGTCAAGTAGGATAGTGTTAAAGTTAAAGGTTAGGTTTAGAAGTAGAGGTATAGGTTTAGAGTTGAAGTTAAGGTTAGTGTTTAGGTGTAGGGTAGGATATAGTGTTGAAGTTCAGGTTATGCGTTAGGTTAGGGGTAGGTGTAGGTGTAGGTGTAGGTTTAGTGTCGAAGTTAAGGTTATGGTTTTAGGTTTAGGGGGAGTTTGTAGGGGTAGGTGTAGGTTTAGTGTGTTGAAGTTACGCGTTAGTTTTAGGGGGGAGGATCGTAGGTGTAAGGTTTTTAGTGTTTTGAAGTTAAGGTTTGGTTAAGGGGTTTAGGGGTAGGGGTAGGTGTAGGTTTAGTGTTTGAAGTACTAAGGTTAGGTTTAGGGGGATGTGTAGGTGTAGGTTTAGTATTGAAGTTAAGGTTTATTGGTGATTAGGTTTTGCGGGAGGTGTAGGTGTAGGTTTAGTGTTGAAAGGTTAAAGGTTATGGATCTTACGGTTTAGGGGGTAGGTGTAGGTTTAGTGTTGAAGTTAAGTTTATGGTTAGGTTTAGTGTGGTGGAGGTGTAGGGGTCAGGTGTAGGTTTAGTGTTGAAGTTAAGTTGATATGGTTAGACGTTAGGGGGGAGGTGTAGGTGTAGGGAGGTAGTACGAATTTAGGTTGTAAGTGTTTGGTTGAGTGAAGGTTAGTGTTTAGGGGCGAGGTGTAGGTAGATAGGTTTAGTGTTGAAGTTAGGTATAGGGTTAGGTTTAGGAGGTAGGGGTAGGGGGAGTCTTAGGTTTAGGTGTTGGAAGTTAACGGTTATGGTTAGTTTAGGGGTAGGGGTAGGTTTAGTGTTGAAGTTAAGGTTACATGGTATAGGGTTTTAGAGGGGAGGTGTAGGTGTAGGTGTAGGTTTAGATGTTGACAGTGTAAAGGTTATGGTTAGGTTTAGGGGGGAGTTGTGTAGGTGCCTAGCGGGGTAGGTGTGTAGCTCTTTAGCTGTTGAAGTAGTTAAGGTTAGGTTTAGGGGCGGAGGTGTAGGTGTAGGTTTAGAGTAGTTGAAAGTTAAGGTTAAGGGTTAGGTTTAGGGGTGTCAGGCGGTGCCAGGGGTAGGTTGTTAGTGTTGAACTCGTCTAAGGTTATGGTTAGGTTTAGCGGGAGGGGTGTAGGTGTAGCGTTTAGTGTTGAATAAAAGTTAAGGTTATGGTTAGGTTTAGCGGTGAGGTGTAGGTGTTAGGTTTAGTGTTTGAAGTTAGGGTTATGGTTAGGTTTAGGGGGAGGTGTAGGTGGTAGGTGGTTAGTGTTGAAGTTAACGTTATGGTTAGGTTTTAGGGGGAGTTAGGTGTAGGTTTATGTTTAGTGTTGAAGTTAAGGTTATGGGTTAGGTTAGCGGGAGGTGTAGGTGTAGGTTTTAGTGTTGTGAAGTTAAGGTTTATTGGTTAGGTTTAGGGGGGGTGCTGTAGGGTGGTGGTTTTAGTATTGAAGTTAAGGTTATGGTTTAGGTTTCAGCGGGAGGTGTAGGTTGTGTAGGTTTAGTGTTGAAGTTAAGGTTAGGTTTTAGCGGGAGGTGTACTGGTGTGGGGGTGTAGGTTTAGTGTTGAAGTTAAGGTTATGGTTAGGTTAAGGGGGGAGGTGTAGGTGTAGGTTTAGTGTTGAAGTTACAGGTTCATGGTTAGGTTTAGGGGGAGGTGTAGGGTAGGTGTAGTTCTAGTGGTTGAAGTTTAGGTTAGGTTAGGGGGAAGGCTGTAGGGTGTAGGGTTTAGTGTTGAAGTTAAGGTTATGTTAGGGTTAGGGGTAGGGGTAGGTGTAGGTTTAGTGTTGAAGTTTAAGGTTAGGTTTAGGGGAGGTGTAGGTGTAGGTTTAGTATTGAAAGTTAAGGGTATGGTTGGTTTTTAGCGGGAGGTGTAGGTGTAGGTTTAGTATTGAAGTTAAGGTTATGGTTAGGTTTTAGCGGGAGGTGTAGGTGTAGGTTTAGTGTTGAAGTTAACAGAATAATAAATGATTAATTATAAAAGTTCTGATTGTACACGACCAGAACATTTTTTATATTTATGTTTTTATTGATTTATCTAAAAAAAAATGATCAGAGAAGCAGAACATGCTGTATGTTAGTGATACAAAGAGTTACTGTGTAGATGTGTTAACTTCACTCCTGATGTCAGTCAGTAGAAGACCTGTAGTTAGACTTGGTGAACTGCAGTTACATTAATGGAGTTAAAGCCATCTAATACACTGCAGTCATTTACCAATGATCCATAATTCTCTCTTCCTTCTCTGCAATTTTCCTCTCATTCGCTCATTCTCTTCTTTTCTGTTTCTGTTCTTCTTTTTCTTTTTATCATCCACACCAGCAGCACAGTAACGCATCACTGCTTGATTGTACTGATTGTTTGTTCTGGTTGTTTACAGTGAAGGGGTTTTAATGGTACTGTGTATCTACACAGTGAGATGCTGTTTACTGATCTTCTGTTCCTGTACTGACCATCAAACCTTCTTTCTCCACAGAGGGACCACCTAAACCTAAACTATCTAATGGACCCAAACTTCAACTATCTACTCAAAAAAAAAAAAAAACACCTGAAAAAAAAAACCCTAAAAAATAAAAAAAGAAAATTACACCACAAAAAGAAAAATGATAAATTACTGCAGTGGTCAATGTAAAAACCAGTCCAACAACCAAGTCCAACCCCTTCAACCACACTTCCTCTCCGTCAGCTGATGTGAGTACAGAACACTGACTGCATTTACAGGCTGAATGTTTACAACTTTGTTCTCTCATCACCTTTCCAAATAAATAATGTAAATGTACACTGTTAGAACCTGGAGCGGAACCGAGTCGAAAACGTAAGACATGAATTCAATATACTAAGTGTAATTCTTCTTCTTAGTGATGTGAGATAATATGGGATAATATGAGCCACTTCTTGTGTTTTAGAGCCTCCACCGTCTCTGGCCCTCGTCCCTTTTGCCTTGGTGACTGTGATCCTCCTCCACATTATAGTAGCTGTGGTCTATTACACCAGCAGAACCAAGGTACAATCTACACACTCCTAATATAATCATAATTTATTGTGTGAGTAATTTATCTGGTATTTGGTCTATTTTCTATCAGGTCCTGCCAGAGTTCACTACAGCACTGCTGATGAGATGGAGTGGTCAGTCTGGATTAGGGCAGGTCTGTTAAAGTTTCAGTGGAATGATTAATATTACATTCACCACAGATTTTATTCATAAAGGGGAAAATACTGTATTTTAAGTATTAAGCTGCACTGCTAACAAATTTTATTGCCATAAAACACACTTTTTAAAGGTATTTGGACACTTATAATCTAGAAAGGTGACTTTCAATGCCACCATGGCTCAATCAATATTACATTTGTATAGCGCTTTTTTACAATCAGTGTAGCAAAGCAGCTTCATAGAAAATCAGTTAGTTAAAAAGGAAAAGAAAAACACAGAGTTAATGTACAGACATAGGAGTGGGGGTCGGGGGGAGTGGGGGCGGGTCCAAGCCCCACTTGAGCAAGCCAGAGGCAACAGTGGTGAGGAAAAACTCTCCGTTGGGTAAGGAAGAAACCTCGAGAGGAGAGAGCCAGGCTCAATGGTACCACCCAACACCACCTGCAGGTCAAACCCGGATGAAGGGGGGAAAGGCAGAACTTAACAGGAATGAGCATCTATTAAATCCAGTCTGATTAGTCCCAGGAGGGAGTAACTGCAAGATGGAGCTGAGCCATAGACAGAGTTTCATGATCAGAGCCAGAAGCTGTGTCATTGTAGACGCTGTGTAGTCATAGTGCCAGGTGATGAACTCGCAGAAACAGGGCAGGAGAACGCCACAGCTGAAGCTCAGGTGCCTCTAGGCTGCTCTGGGGATTTTGATGTGATCACTCACAGAGAAATGTCATCATTCCTGTGCTTAAACAAAAGAAGAGGAAGGAAAGAAAGAAGAGAGAGAGAGAGAGAAAGAAAGAAAGAAAAATAGAAAGAGAGAGGAAAGAGAAAAGAGAAAGCGACAAGAGAAAGAGACAGAGTTCTGATTAGGAGGACTAAGAAGGTAGGATATTGTAACTTGATGAATTGAGTGTGTTAGTAGTCCTGAGAGTCCTCTGGAGTTGGAATATCCTCTGCGCTGGTAGCCACTCAGTGTTATCTATCAGCAATGATCCGCTCATAGAAAAGACAGATGAGAGGGAGAGAGAGAGAGGGAGACAGATGAGAGGGAGAGAAGTTTGGGTATTTGGTCCATTTATGGGGAAATGTAAAATGTAGCGGTAAACAGATGTTATCAAATAAATGCTTTTACAAACAAAGTAAGTTTTAGAGCTCTAGTTTTGAATGTAGAGAGTGTGTGTCTGATTCCCAGTGAAGAGATGTGTGTCTCTGATGCTTTAAAGGTTTTTCTTAAGCTGGCCACCTAAGGAACGCGTTTCCTACACAACTAAGGACTCTCTTCACCTGCTACTAACTTTCCTGGCCCGGGTGGCTGAGCTTCACTAAGTTGCAGCTATGAAGTAGGCTGGGCTGTTTGGTAGAGCTATGCTACTTTGCAGCTACAAGGCTTCCCAGGTACTTCATCTACCATACACCGCAATAACGAGGATAACTGGGTGAAGCTGCGATTCTTCCAAGCTGTGAGAGACCTTTCCTGCAGATAAGGACTTTCTGGACCAGCTAATTTGACTGTACACTGTGGTCTAGGGAGATCCCTCTCTCCGACACCAGCAGAGGAGCTGTAGGTTTGTGTGTGTTGTTGATTGTTTATTGTGTAGTTTTGTGATTGTAAAATATCACTGAGCACCGGATGAATAAAAGGGATGATGCAGATGATGTCTGAAGTCTAACTCTATAAAATGGAAAATACAGGAAATCATGTGTGTTCATGTTCTCACCTTACTGACTCTGAGAGTCTCATACTGCCGTAACTGAGAATGCTCAAACTCAAATCATATCACTCCCTTATCAGCTACAATGTTTAGATGAAATCAGCCCACTGAGTTTCTCTCTTATAGTGACAAGTTACGAACGATCTTCTACAGAACTTACCATTCAGCAGTGGGCTCAACTTTGCACTTCCATACTAGTAGCGTATGGTAATACATAACCTCACTAGACAAAACTTTTAGTGACCTTGTGTATTAATGGTTGTGCCAGTATCTTCAGGCTCCTGCAGATGGCGCTGCATTTGCATGAGGATGATGAGGCTATAAATACCTGCGCGAGGGTGCGAGTTGATGGGATCCGATAGATTGAGAAGAGTTGCTACAGTGCAGGGATTGTCTTGTTCAATGTGTGGAAAATGGCTCCAAAGCAGGTGTTAATGATTGGCTGAAAGGAGTGACTGCATTTGGGCATGCCAATAACCATAGTGTGAAGGGAGTAGCTGGATCTGCGGGTTTATGGTTTACCAGCAGTGGCTAAAATCCCAGTGTACAGTGAGCTCTCCCTAAAATTATCCCAGGGAAGGCATCCTCCAAATCTGGCCCAACTGTATAATCTCTTTAGACACCAGTGTGTGAAACACTGATGAGGCCTACATCCAGAAATTTGTTCAGTACATGCCAAATCCAATCACAGCTGTGCATGTGGGGGTACTTCATGGTATTAGGTACGTTTCAGTCACAGACCCACTTTTTAATACACAGTCCCTGCAGGTCCTCCAGGGTTTGTGGTCTCTCTTGTTTTCTCAATGCTGTTCAGATCAGGGATCATCAAAAGTCATGTCAAAAGTTTAATGCTGGTTTCATCTTTATCTTTTTACAGAGACAGCTAAACTTCTATTCATATTCTGGTGCTTCATGAGAATCCATGATGCCATTAATCTAATATCTCTCTCTGGTGTAGAAGAAGCACAAAGGGAGAAAGAGAACAAGTGGGAGTCTAATAAAGGGTTAAATATGTATTTGGTTTGTGGTGCATGTGTAAATAAAGCCCTCTGTCAGTCGTCCTGATCTTTATCAGGTTTCCAGTTAGCGTGCAGCCCCCAACCGCTCGGGACACTATTATAGCTACCAATAAATAGAGACGTAGACCACATAGGTGTTTCACAACCATGACATCACATCCTCAGTTCTCCAGAAAGAACAACGGGCTAAACCACAGAGAGAAGAACTGAGTTTAAATATAAACGTCATGGAGGGCCAGGTAGGATGGAGGACTGCAATACAGCAGAGAAACTGCCAGTGGAACAAACAAGGTTTGGCTCTCCTGGAATACCGGGAATTCTTGGGACTACCTGGAATACCTCAACCATCATGACGATATTGAGACCTGTAAAAACCAGCGTGGGCCAGCGCGGATTTCATACTAGTCAATTTTCAGTGAGGATGTAAGAACAAGGTGGAGGTGCATATGACTTCTCTTTATTTGGCTGCTTCCTGTGTTCACTTGCACACACACAACAGGAAACGGTAAGTGACGTCATGGCTCAGAGACCACCTAAACACAGCTCCTGTGAGCTGCACGGACATTAGAGTGGGTTACACTCCAGTGAAGAGCTGCTGAGAGAGTTGGGAACTCAGTGTGGGTATACAGGGCGAGTGTAGTGCTGGGTGTGGAGCGGTCAGTGTGCTGTGGACTCAGTGTTGGTGTACTAGTGACCATGTTGCTGACTGTTTATCTTCTCTTCATTGGGCTTCATGTCTCTGAAGGTGAGTGCAGTTCATGTATCTTGTGTATATATACATGTTCTGTTTATTCCCACATGGAAATGTAACGTATGACATATGCCCCTGTGTCAGGAGTGGGTTTTCCATATATGATACGTATAACATGATTTATTGTTGTCACATACAATAATACTCTGGATATATGTGGATATAAGTTCATAACACACATGAAAATCCCATAATTAAATGTGTATATGTACGTATATTCTAACTATCCATAGGATTCATTTTCATATGGTATTATATGTTGCATCCATATATAATTAATTTATATGTACAAGTTTATTAAAACAACATATACTTATATTCTGTATGATTACATATGTTTTCCTCATTCATTTTAAACACATATGTATATGTTTTATATGTAGATGTGTAATGTCCACATGTATAAATGGCCTTTGGGTTTGAAATACTGTATATGTACATAATATATGTGCAAATATGCATAAATGCCGACAGCTGGGATTCATATAGACATTTATTATATTATGTATAAATGTATTACATTTCATTTAATGTTTTATCCATCAGTTATACTACATATGTATCATACGTATATATCTAGAACTTGGATAAGTGATGTAAATATACAACAACGGCTATTATATCTGGGTGGAGAAGGTTTCTTTCTGATTTCAGTTAAACAGTGTTAATCATCCAAATCTGAGGGTTTAAATCACATACCTACAATATAAACTGTAGTGATGATGTCATACACAGAGTATAGAGTTAATCTGATCTTACTGATGTGTGCTTCTACAGGTTGCACTCTGGAGAACAGTAAACAACAACTACAAGACAAACAACCACTGCGTATCACAGCACATACAGGAGGGTCAATACTGCTGCCCTGCTTCTGCCCTGACCTACAGACCAAACCTGATGAGTTAAGATGGAGGAGGCCCAAGGGAGGCAAATGGGTAGAGATGTCTTTTAATAGTGATCAGTACAGAAACAGAGTTCTGCTGGTTAATGATCACTCTCCAGGAAATCTCTCTCTACTCATATCACACCTGACTGAAGGGGATGGAGAATGTACCAGTGTGCTGTTAAAGGTTCACATATTTACATCAGACTCACTGTAGAAGGTAAAACACTCAGTTTATATTCTTACTGCATTACAGATCTTATTAATACATGTAACCATATAGAGAACCAGCTGTAGGAGCTTTTAAGCACCGCCCCTCATCACTGTCCATCTGCACTCAGGTGTAACAGTGTGTTGAGTTTAAGTGTTAATGAGTTACACATCCTGTACAGAGACACACTTATCTGCTGAACTGAACACACTGGGGGAAACGGTTTATCCTAGAGTTATGTTCTCATGTTCACTTTGAAAATCAGGACAGTTTCACTGGGGATATTAAATATGCATAGAACTGTATGATTTTTAGTTTATTAGCTTTATTATCTCTTAATGAGATTCACACTGTCAATATTATGAGCAGCTGTTTGGAATAAAGTATGTAATTTGATCAGCTCTGTGGTTTGTATGTGACTGTCTGTGTGTGTGTGTGTGTGCGCACGTGTGTGTGTGAGAGAGAGAGTATGTGTGTGTATGAGTATATACTGTAGGTGTGTGTGTGTGTGTTCATCATTAAAGTTAATATCAGGGAAACTGACTGTCTCCTGCAGATATGATACACATGCACACAGTCACAGACCGCTTCACCTGCAGCTGATGATTCCTCTGATGACCCTCCCCCAAACAAAACTACCCACACCACCCCAACACAGAGACACAGTCACTTTAACTAACAATAAATTAGATATAGTTAATAGAACAATAAAAAACTGAAAGAAGACATTGTGGAGCGTTTGTTGTGCAGCTTGTTGCTAGGCAGTTGTTAAGGTGTTGCTAGCTTGTTGCAAACCCATTCCAGGTGTTTGCTAAGATGCTGCTATGGTATCTGGTATGATGCCTAAATTGATATGTGTGTGTGTGTGTGTGTGTGTATATATATATATATATTACTGATATATTACAGACAGTTACACTGATAATGTGTATCTTGAACTGTTGTGCTATTTAAACACTGTGAATAATGTGTTCCTGCCCTGACTATCACACCTTCTCTCTACAGAGGGACTACCTAAGTCTCCAACTATCACTCCAACAACACTAACAACATCCACACCTTCAACTGAAACGGCTAATGGTGAGTACAGCTCACTGACTGCAGATGGATTTAAGGTGCTTTCTGGTATTTATTATTATTTTTCATTTTTCTTATATTCTGTAGTGGCCTCGCTAAATGTCGCTGTGCTTAGCTATCCAGTCAGCTTACACATCTATTCAAATAATTCCAGGAGAATCAGGATTCTGTTTTGGTGTTTACTTGAATAATTGGCTTGTAAAACTGCAACAAACACAAAATAACCCTCACTTTACAGCTGTCAATAAGCATTTGACACATATTGTCACGGTGCAGTTGGGTGTTGGACCCAAGCGCAGTGCAGGAATCCGCTTGCGCTGTATTAAGGTTTATATTGCGCGCAAACGGACTTCCTGAATGCGGATGGGGTGGTAACCCCACTTGCTGCCTTTCTTTTTCTGTTTTCTTTATTGGCTTGGCTCTTCTTCTCTTTTCTCGTTCTCTTTTTTTCTCTAGTACCGTACCGGCTACTTTCTCTAGTACCAACCGGGTGTAGCAACGGTGTTTGTGTGGTGAGGGCTTATATTGCTGACACCCCAGGTGCTGCTCGTTGGCCTGATCAGCATGGGGCATTCTGGGGTTTGGAGTTCCGGGCTGTAGTTCCCCCAGAACGGCGCCGCTGCGGCCGCCCTCTGCTGGCAGCAGGTGGTACAGCCCGGACCCTTAAACATATTACACTGAATGAGAATGCTAACATAAACATAACATTGATTAGCATTGACAATATAACACATTTGTGTAAACTAAATCAAACTATATATGTATTTTCACATCCATATAGTTATAATTAACAGATCCACTTACAGACAATGCACTTAACAAGCCTTGTAATGAGAGATGGAAGGAGATTGTGGAGACATCTCAGCTTGACTGAAGCATGGCAATCAAAATTGACTCTACTGCCAGCTTTTTCTATACATATACACTAGGCTGCCAGAAGGTGGCGCCGACAACCTTTTAACGTCCATAGGGAACAGAACATATTCATTAACTTATTATCCCAGTAATATTCATACAGTTAATTCACCTCAAAGCAAAAAATTTTAATGTGCTCAGTTTATTTGGGCTGTTCATCATACCTGTCTCTGCTGTTGACTGTTAGACTCCCTCTATGGTCACACTGAATTGATGCTTGACGATTAGCATGTTAATGAAGACTGTAGCAGCTGAGCATTTTAATGTTATAGCTGTTATTGTGAAAGGTTCGTGTTCATGTTGCTGTGTACAGTTAGTTGTTTGATGTTGTTGAAACCAGTCCAACCAATTCAACCACCAGTTACTCCTCAAAACCGAGTGATAACCACAGCACACTGACTGCAGCTGGATGTGGGTGGTTACAGATGTGTTTATCTCCCCTCTATCACACCTCCTTACACATACACACACTCTCATTCCAGACACAGGTCATTCCATTCACTTCTTCATCTTAATTCCTGTTCTTCTTCTCCTGCTGGGGCTCGGAGGAGTCATCTACTGGAGATACAGAGGTACACACACACACACACACACACACACACACACACACACACACACACACACAGCTGTTCACACTCATGTGTGATATGGTATGTCCAGTATTTGTGTCTCACCCTGTCTGGGTTTCCTTCTCCAGGACAAAGAAAGATGAAGAAGGATGAGCTGAAAACACAGGTGAGCCCTACATCTAATCACATCTCCTTACATCCCATAATATTCCATCAAATCCCATCATATTCCATCAAATCCCATCATATACAGCCATGGCTGCTGATGTGTTTGTTGGTTATTCTAGCTCATAAGAGACAAAAACACAGCAGAGACCTCATATCTCCTTCGGTCCCTCTAATCCACACACTCATATTTATATCAGGGCAGCTAACATTAGCGCAGTAATGCTCACGACTGATCTCGACATTAATCATATTTCCAAGTTTGATGCTCGCACTGAGACCATTTCACCCCCGGGTGGTCAAGCTACTATGGCCCATACAGAGGAGGTTAGGTTAAACTCAGAAGTGGTCTGTAAAGGGATGTGTGTTACTCACCATTTATGATCATCCTCTCTACAGGATGAAGGGATGTACTCTACTGTAGGATGCAGTACTACACCTGACACAGATGAAGGGATGTACTCTACTGTAGGCCACAGTACTACACCTGACACAGATGAAGGGATGTACTCTACTGTAGGCCACAGTACTACACCTGACACAGATGAAGGGATGTACTCTACTGTAGGCCACAGTACTACACCTGACACAGATGAAGGGATGTACTCTACTGTAGGCCACAGTACTACACCTGACACAGATGAAGGGATGTACTCTACTGTAGGATGCAGTACTATACCTGACACAGATGAAGGGATGTACTCTACTGTAGGCCACAGTACTACACCTGACACAGATGAAGGGATGTACTCTACTGTAGGCCACAGTACCACACCTGAAACAGATGAAGGGATGTACTCCACTGTAGGATGCAGTACTACACCTGACACAGATGAAGGGATGTACTCTACTGTAGGATGCAGTACTACACCTGACACAGATGAAGGGATGTACTCTACTGTAGGATGCAGTACTACACCTGAAACAGATGAAGAGTGGTACTCCACTGTAGTCCTCAGTACAGACCTTGAAACTACACCTACAGTTACTGACATTGGAGATAAGTCTGAATACGCCACCACCCTGTTAAACAAATAACCCCCTCACCCTATCAGAGAGGCAGCTGGGTTTTTCCTCATGCTTGTTCATTGTCTTCTTTGGTTTTTCTATTTCACAGAGCCATAGATACGCTCTGGATGTATGTGAGTCTTTAACGTTCCTGAATTTGACAAACTACTATGAAATATTCAAACACATTGGCCATTTTATCAGAAACACCCTCCATACAGGTGCAGGTGTAGGTTTCTTATTGGTTTGTCATTGCAGATGTAGCTCATTGGTTGGTGCATTATGCATTAATGGACAGTTCTACCCTGTAGAGAACCGCCTACTAGTTGCCATTGGTCATACTGTGAAGGGTTGGCTGGAGGCACCCTGTCCTGCTAACTGTACTGGATTCCCTGCTACTCTGAAAGGACTTGTCGATGGGCTGATGAGCTGATCATGTGTGCTGGGAGCAGGGAAAGTGCTGCAGTGTGCAGGGCAGGGCACCTCCAGGACCAGGGTTGAGAAACACTGAGTTACACTGTAAGTAGTGTTTAAGGTAGGGGTGTCTGATCTTATCCTCAAAGGGCCAGTGTGACTGTAGGCTTCAATTCCATCCAAGCAGGAGCACATCTGATTGCACAATTGGTGTCACTCCAATGATGTTGTTAGTCCAAAGCATATTATGGTCACATTTTGAGTATCAGTATATGGTGCTTGTTTCTGGGTGTGGCTGATTGCTAGGGATTTGCCAAATTAAATGGAAGATCATTGGATTAACGAGGGATCAATAAACAACACAGAGGAGTGCAGGAGCTTATAGCTGTGCATTAGAGCTTGGGCCCCTGATTTTAGTGAGTATTTGCAGTTTGGTGTCTGTGAAGTGAACAGTAGGGTTTGAGTAGGGACAACAGTGATGTCTTATCTTTAAATGATGCATCGCTGCAGAGGAAGCAGCAAACGTTCTCACAACTGAAAATAGCAAACACCTAAAGCAGATCACCAGCCATGCGAGTGGGGTGTAAGTCAGGGCGTGTTCATGATGGTCTGAGGCGTTAACCAGTAAACAGCTCTGCAGAACTTCTTGAACAGCTACATGTGTAGGATGTCTCTCGCGTCAGTCTATAAACAGTGTATGTCCTGAATGAGCTTAAGTTTGTTGCTAGGTAGTTGCAAAGATGTGGTGTTGGTAGGTTGTTGCTGTGGTGTCCCATGTGGTTGCTAGGTGGTTGCCTTGGTGTGTATTGTGGTTGCTAAGGTCTTGCTAGGCGGTTGCTATAGTGTACAAAATGGTTTCTATGCGGTTGCTAGATGTACCAAGTAGTGGCTATGGTGTTGCTAGGTGGTTGTTATGGCATTCCAGATGGTGGCTAAGGTGTTGCTAGGTGGTTGCTATGATATACTGATTGGTTGCTTTGGTGTTGCTAGGTGGTTGCTATGGTATCCCAGGTGATTGCAATGATGTTCTTGTGGTTTCTGTGATGTCTCAGGAAGTTGCTATGGTTTTGCTAGATGGCTGCTCTGATGTGGGGGTTGTTTACTGAGTGGTGGTTGGGGGTTGCAGGTGTTTGGTAGGTGTTGTTCAAGATGAATGTGAGTGTTTGGGAGGAACGAGGGATGAATAAAGATCATAGAGACTCAGAGACTCAACCCAAAGACTCAGAGCATAATGACCCATCTTCAGAGTGTAACTGAACACTTACTGCTGAACTGGCCTTTATCCCTGACCAACATGATATGTCCTACTGCTGCTTTGAAGGACCTTGTGGAACGCCAGGAAGGTTAAACATTTAGGACAGCAAAGCCAATTGGTCTGTTTGCAGAGGGGGATTTTGTGGTGGGGTTTGCAGATCTGTTTTGCATGCTCCGCCCCCATGTTAGTGACTTTAGTTGTTGTTTGTGTGGATGTAGTCTTGTTGTGTTGAGGTTGAGATGTGTGTATGTGTTGATAGTGTTGAGTTGTGTTGGGTTAGTTAGGGTGGGTTTCTGTTCATTACCATTAGAAGACTAGGTGGGCTGTACAAGGCTAAGTTCTGTTCAGGTGGTAACAGACAGTTAATGTAAATAAGCAGAACAGAAGCAGCACACCTTCACTTCACACGTCCATCTACACACTCTCACACATTCACATACACACAGCCCTGCTTAACTCATTACCATATGTGTGTGCGCCACACAGACACACATTCAGTAAAATAATATTCAGCTAAAATAATCTGATCTGATAGTGTACACACACACACACACACACACCCACACACACACACACACACACACACACACACACACACACACACACACACATAGAGAGACATACATTCTGCATAGGTCCTCCGGACCAATCACTGGGCCAGTTACCATATATGTAGTTGCTGCATGTGTCATTCCAGTCTCTGAGAGACCAGCCTTCTATTCAAGTTGTTCATTATGTGGCTTCTTCTGCTCTTCTAAATACAGACAGCAGTATTTGAGCAATGTCACAATATTCTTATTAATATTATAAATATTCTCCAACTGTGTTTACATATTTTCACATTAGCTAAGGCCTCATTCCCTAAGACAATTTTGATGAATGTGTATTATTATATTCTGAAATAATGAATGAGAGTCTATGGGAGGAATGGGAGATAAAAAAATTTGCAACTGACACATAGAGGAGTGCAGTATGGATATGGATTACAGTTTGGCGACCTGGCCTGAGGGCGTACATGCAGTTTGGTGGCTGGAGGGGAAAGGAAACAGTGGGGTTTGAGTAGGGCCAATAATTAATGGAACTCTAGGAGGAACAAAGGATAGAGGAAAATAAGACAAACGGATGAGTGCAGGTCAGATCAGCATAGCATTTGTGGTCGGGGGTCTGGCCTGAGAAAGCTGCATGCGAACACACCATTACTGATCAGATCGAACAGCAGCTGCTCAAGTCTTATCTCTAAATGAAGCATCGCTGCACAGGAAGCAGGAAATGACCTTATAACTGAAAATAACAACGCTCAAAGCAGCCAATCATGTGAGTGGGGTGAAGGTCATGCCGTGGTGGTCTGCAGAGTTAACCAGTAAACAGCTCTGCAGAACTTCTTCTAAACAGACTTCCATTGCATTAACATTACCCAGTGGTCTAGTACAGTACTGCAGGTTCTGAAGGCTGGAACAGCTGCATGTGTAGGATCTCTCTTACGTCAGTCTATGAAAAGTGTATGTCCTGAACAAGCTTAAAGTATTTTCTAGGTAGCTGCAACAGTGTTCCTAGACAGGTCGAAAGTTGTCCCAGGTGGTAGTTAAGGGGTTGCTAGGTGGTTGCTATGGTATCCATATTGGTTGCTAGGTGATTGCTGTGGTATCCATATTGGATGCTAAGGTCTTGCCAGGCTATTGCTATGTTATATGAAATGCTGTCTGTGTGGTCGCTATGGTATCCCAGGTGGTTGATGTGGTGTTGCTAGACGTTTACTATAGTTGCTTTGATGTTGCTAGGTGATTGCCATGGCATCCAAGGTGGTTGTTAAGGTCTTGCATACTGTTTGGGTCTTATTGTTCACATGTTCTGGGAAGGCAAAACGTTCACCAGCATAGTCGTCACACCAACGTCATCCCCAGCATATGGTGTCACACCATCACGTCAGCAGTCTGAACAACTGCATTAACACCAGTGTATTAGTGTCGTGTCTGAAAAGGGTCGGGGATGTATGTGTATGATTTCTCCAGTTTCACAGGCTCCCTCTGTTGAGCAGCATTCAGCAATGGTAGATGTAACCGTGTCTTTGAAGGCCTGTATGAACTGGTAAATGACGCACCACAAAAAACAGGAAACAGTAGGCTGCCCCACACCCCAGAGTCCACACATGCACTGTGACATTAGATTGATCATCTGTCGAGTGTTTTGAACAGTAGGCAGATCCTCTTATCCGGAGCAGCTGACAGTTTGATCATTTCTTACACAGGTAGGTGAAGGTAGTATTAGGAGACTTTCCCAAGGTGTGGTATATACGACCTCATAAGAAAATAAAGCTGCTAGAGTGACCCAGCCAATCACCTGACCTGAATCCAGCTGAAAATCAATGGAAGGAACTAAAGCTCAGAGTTTATAGAACCTTCTGGATTTGAAGAGTGTTTGTGTAGAAGAATGGGCCAAAAACACACCTGAGCAATTCGTGTGACAAGTTTCTCTCAATACAGGAGGCATCTCAAAGCTGACCAAAAAACGCTTATTTACGAAGAATTTAATACATTTTAGTAAACGTGTTTAATACGTTTTCTCTGTGTCATTTCTCTATATTACACATAACTGGATTGGATGGGTTGTTAGCGACATCTACTGGGCATTTGTGGAAAATGTTTATGTTTGAATACTGCATTAGTCAACGTGCATCTTCTCCAGTGTAATGCAGATGGTGATGTTGGTTAGTGGAAGTTAACAATCACACAGCTGTCAGCAACTTTCAACAGATGTTCACAGTTTCCAGTTAAAAAATCTAAATCACTATTAATAATATCACTTATAATATTATTATTAATAAATATAGAGTCCTCATTCTGAAATTAAGGGTAATTCAAGTTAAGTGGTCAACATGTTATTTATACATTTTTAAAGCAAATACTTAGACAGATCTTATTATATTATTATTACCTTGTTATTATTTTATTACATCATTATGATCTATCCATACTTTATTACTTTTCTAATATCTCATTAGCTTATTTTAAAATCAATAATAATTACACCAAGAAGGGACTTCGTGGCTGGGGCTAGGGTCTGGATCCTAGGGTCCTTTGAATGTTCTTTCTGTCTCTGTGTGGGTTTCCTCCCACAGTCCAAAGTGGGTGAATTGGAGATGCTGAATTGTCTCTAGGTGTGAATGTGGATGTCTGTGTATCTGCTCTGTAATGGACTGCTGGCCCATCCAGGGTGTTTCCTTCCTTCTGCCCAATAAGCTTTGAGATAGACTTCAGCACCCACATGACCTAGAAAGATACGCAGCTTAGACGATGAATAAATGGACCTTTGCCCAAAAGTAGTGTGTTTGTTTTTGATGGCCATATTAATATGAAATAATGCTGGATTTGCTGGAAGGTTTAGTTGAAGACATATTACACTGAGAGCTCTCCTTGCACCACAATATGGCAACAACTAGGTTTTCGATTTGCCATGAAAGTGTGACTTTAAGTAGGTGGACTAGAACCCCACAGTAACAGGTACACATTACTGGAATGCACTTCTGGTTGCCACCAGTGTTAAGCATCAGCTAGAAAAGGTGGTAAAAAAGACCAAAACTGTGTTCACCTGAACCTTTAGTAAATCGACTGGAATATGTAATCTGCCCTAATTTGTTAATCTCCAACCATTTTTGCATAATATTCACACATTTTGTGCAGCTTCCAACTTCCTACCCAGTCAGCCACTGTCCATGGTGCTGAAACAGCATCCTCCAGTTTATCCTCAGCACCAGTGTTTTGTAATCAACTGGTTTTTGAGGCTGGTAACAGATCAATACAGAATATCCAATATGCCCATCACAAATCAAAATTAGAGGAGGAAATCAAAAGGAACCAAATGGAAGAAATATGTAATATAATATTTGCAAAGGCTGTATTCTAGAATATAGGCCGCAGGACAAATGTGCATTTGTTTCTATTAGGGTTGAAATATTTTTTTTAGAAAGCCTCTAGAATGTTGAGAGTGCTGGACAGCTCCAAAAATCATAACAAGATGTTCATAGCATTCCATGAGAACTGTGGTTCCAATATGGAAAAGTAGTTAGGTGTGAATGATTGCTGTCTAAAGGTAAACAAGTATCTCCAAAATGGCTCACACGAGAGGCCAACATCTCATGTAATGCTCATGTAAGTCAATGGAGCCAGGCTTTTACCAAGCAGTACTGGTAATGTTTTAGAGGAGGTGAATACACTCTGTGCTCTATGTTAAAGTTTCCAATGAATAATTTGGTGATTTGAATTTTTGGAAACCAAAGTAATTTGTTTTAACCAAAGCAACGGTAAACCCAGAGGACTGGATTTAAATTTAGTTAGAAAGCTGCTGACAGGAAAAACTGGGTAACGTAGTGGAGGTGTGGACCTAATATGTAAATACATGAATAACGAGTTGCCTGGTAGGTGATACTGAGACTGGAGGGCTTATAAACCTTCAGACATCATAGATATTACCATATGTTTTGACATTAAGTCCACTGTGGTCAATGAAAATGGGTGTTTCCAGAAAGAGAGCACCTCTCTGGTTCAGTTCTGGGTGTCACTAGAGGCCACTCGATCTCCTGTATGTGTCCTGTATATGTAAATGTTAATGATCCCAGAGGCCCATTTTAAACCTACTGCAGTAGTCAACTAACTCTCTAGTCCAACCATATCAACCGCAGCAGCTTCTCAGGTGCATCATGGTAAAAAAGCTAAGCTAATGAAGCTAAGACTATACAAGCTTTGTACCGAAGACCAATCATTACACATGTAATCAGTGTATGTAAACATACACATACGCTATATTGCCAGAAGTCTTCACTCACCCCTCCAAATCGACCCATCCAGTCTGTGTTTGGCGTTTGCCAGGAGAACTGTACTTGTCTTACTGCATTGTGCTGAGTGTAAAGTTTGGTGGATAGGGGATTATGGTGTAGGGTTGTTGTTCAGAAGCTGGAATCGTTTCCAGTGTTCCAATGAAAGGAACTCTTAATGCTTCAGCAAACCAAGAAATCCTGGACAATTTCAGACTCCCAACTTTGTGGGAACAGTTTGTGGATGACCCCTACCTGTTCCATCATGATTGCACGCCAGTGCTGAGAGCATGGTCCATAAAGACATAGATGAGTGAGTTTGGTGTGGTAGAACCTGACTGGCCTGCACAACCCTGACCCCAGTCTGATAGAATAGGATGGATTAGAGCGGAGACTGTGAGCCAGGCCTTCTCGCCCAACATCAGTATCCATCACAAATGCGCTTCTGGAAGAATGGACAGAAATTGGATTAAAAATGGGATGTCACTGAAGGTCATATGAGTGTGAAGGCAGACGAGTGAATACTTTGGTGTGTGGTGTTTGATGGTCATTTAAAGAATCAGTGCTGTAAGATTATATAGATTATATGGTCCACTTCTTGTACAATGCCCAAAGTCTCTACCTTATGCCCCCTTTACTGTGATGACTGATCACACACCATAGTAGCTGTGATCTCTCTCACCAGGAGGACCAACAGGTACACCCCACCTGATCAAGCTGCTGGAATTATACTTATTTTATTTTGTTAAAAAGTGATGTTTTTTTCTGCCTGAATTTGTTAATCTCCACCCATTTTTGCATAATCCTCACACATTTTGTGCATCTTCCAGTCACTGTCCATGGTGCTGAAATGGTCTCCTCCAGCTTATACTCAGCACCAGTGTTTTGAAATCACCTGTTTTGTTTTTGAGGTTGATAACAGATCAGTAAAGAACAGTAACTTCACTCTTAGAACTTCATCAACAGGAGGAAACAGATCATATAATCTTTACAAGGCCGTATTCCACCTTCCCACAGTCTTAGCCTTGGCCCCATGTATACACTCATGTGAAAGCTCCACTGAGATGATGTCTAATACGGTTAGAGCCCAATGCTGCCTACTTAACAAGCTTGATACAGTTTTGCAGCTGTGATCTTTGATCATTCTCCACATCATAGTAGCTGTGATCTCTCACCGAGAGAACCAAAGATACAAGCTACCACATAGTCACGGTATAATAATTAAATGTATGTTCATCTATCAAGTGTTTGGTCTAGTTCCATCAGGTCCTGGGAGAGTTCACTACTGCACTGCTGATGGGCATGGAGTGGTCATTCTGGAGGTGTGGGGTCCTACTCCAGGGGCAATTCAAAACCAGGGGTCCAGTCAAAATGTCTTTGATTTAAAATCGACACTGGTTATAAAGGGGATGTGTGTACACCTTGGTGGCTAATGACACCATTAACATATTTATATGTCATATTTATTTGATATTATAAAATTATAATTATGGCATTGTATTATTATGATCATCTTAATAATCTGTATAATGTTTCTGTTTCATGAATCTATATTGTTCTTTATCTGTTCTGTTATTAAACTTGATGAGTATGTATGAGTTGTTTGACTGTAAGGGCTGTGACTGTGGAAGTTAATGAAGTTGTTTACTGACCACAATATCCTAAAATTATCAAAATAATTAGACTGAAAATAATTATTAAAAATGAGACAGAGTGTAGAAGACGAAGAAGTCCTATTTGTTATGAAGACAATTTTTTTTTTTAATTTTAATGCATTTTGTTTACTTTAAGCATCAGTATGAATATACCTGTACTATATTTTAGCTGCAGCACTCAAAAATACCAAACCACCTTCACTGTAATATCTACATCACCCAGTAGGGGGCACCCTAAGGTTAATAAACCTTGTGCCACAGGCTGACAACTCTTATCTCTCTGTTGATTCCTTGTAGTTTACAGGTTATAATAATAGTTATAATTCTCTCTTTGCTGAAAGAGCTACACTACAACATGTGGTTTTACAAGCAGCTGTTTTGTGCATCTGTGAAAGCAGTTTCTGCATTTAGTGGTAAGCTACATTCTAGCTATCATTTAGTAGCTTGTTCTGGAAGAGCAGCTCTGAGAAAATAATGAAGTTCATGTACTGAGCTTCACTATTATTTCCCAAAGTGTATAATGTCAGAAATGATGATGAATTCAGATTGATATGGGCAATAATCATTGATCCACACACACAGAAGTAGTGTCTCTGAGTCTGGCACCGTATGGCCTCCATGTTTGCCAATGCAACATGCCAGACGTCTCAGCAGGGAGTTGTAGGAGTTCCTAATGGTGTCCTGTGATAATCCATCCAATGCAGCTTGAATATTCTCACACAGTTCCTGCAGATGATGCGGTAGAGGTGGAGGTGGAGGCACACCAGGCTTTCTGGACATGTGACCGTGATGACAAACTGTTCATCTTGGTGCTGACGACGGTGCCTCCACACAATAATTAGTTGGTCGTCTCCACCAAGACGAAAGTGGGACTCCTCACTGAAGTTGACCTGCTGCCATTCTGAGTCACTCCATGACAGTCTGGCACCACTGCAGTCTTTGGTGATGTTGACGTGGCGTTAAGGGCAGTCATGGTAACGGTCTTTGTAGCTGTTTGCCAATTATGTTTTTACAGCCTGTAGCTCATGTGGATGAAAGGGGGATGAATGGCCTCATCAGAATTCCATTCAGTGTGCCTCAGCACCTCCAACCAGGCCAAAGGCAAACCTTAACAGCTAGTACACAATAGAGACGTAGACCACAAAGATGTTTCACAGCCATGAGATCACATCTCAGCACTTGGGGGCCCGACGCCATTCTGAGAGACACTACTTCTGTATGGGTAGCTGTAACGGCAGGATGATGAGCGGCAGGTGAAACCAATCAGTACTCAGGCCAGCTAGACCGTGAGTGATTGGTTGACTAGGGACATGTCAGTGTGACATCATCGGGTGATGCATTCTGGGAAGTGGAGTTTGGTAGATCAGTGGTATTTGGGAAACCCGGAAGTGTGATAGATGTATGGAAGACTACAAAGGTGGCTAATAACTGTCCAAACATCCAAACATGAAAACAAGTGAGCTAAAGCAGCCAATGAGAAGCTAAAGACACATTCTCATGTTCACTCGTGCCTGGTGTGAAATGAAGCGCCACAAAAGAGGAAGTAGTAACTGTTCTCATGACTCAGAGACTTCCGTGTCGTTGTGTGTGGTTAGTGACTCTGTATAAGCGGCTGCTGAAGTCTTTAAGAGACAGAAGAGTTCCGGTCTAGCCGGTTTAAACACAGCTCCTGTGAGCTGCACGGACATTAGAGTGGGTTACACTCCAGTGAAGAGCTGCTGAGAGAGTTGGGTACTCAGTGTGGGTATACAGGGCGAGTGTAGTGCTGGGTGTGGAGCGGTCAGTGTACTGTGGACTCAGTGTTGGTGTACTAGTGACCATGTTGCTGACTGTTTATCTTCTCTTCATTGGGCTCCATGTCTCTGAAGGTGAGTGTAGTTTATTGATCCTGTTACTGAGATGCTGATGTCATACAAATCTAGATGGAGGTTTAGAAATGTTTTATCAAGTTATTTACACATTATTAAATGAACTGAAACTGAATAAAAAAAATTGAGATATGTCTTTTTATACAAGAGCTATTTATACAAGAGCTATTTGTATATATATAATATATAGATAAAAAATCCAGAATTACATTGCATAAAATATATAAATTGAATGGCATTTTGCAGAGAGAAATAAGTATTTGATCTCTATAGCAAACAAGACTTAATAGTTTGTGGTAAAACCCTTGTTGGCAAGAACAGCAGTCAGACGTTTTTTATAGTTGTAGTTGTTTATAGTTGATGATGAGGTTTGCGCACATGTCAGGAGGAATTTTGGTCTGCTCCTCTCTGCAGATTATCTCTAAATCATTAAGATTTTGAGGCTGTCGCTTGGCAACTCAGACCTTCTTTGTTTCATTGTCGTGCTGGAAGACCCAGCCACTACCCATTGTTAATGTCCTGGCGGAGGGAAGGAGGTTGTCGCTCAGAATTTTATGGTTCATGGCTCCATCCATTCTCCCATTGATGCGGTGAAGTAGTCCTGTGCCCTTAACAAAGAAACACCCCATAATGTCTCCACCTCCATGCTTGACAGTGGAGGCGGTGTTCTTCTGACCACATCACCTTCTCCCAATCACTTTCAGAATTATCCAGGTGTTCACTGTCAAACTTCAGACGGGCCTGCACATGTGCCTTCTTGAGCAGGGGGACCTTGCGGGCACTGCAGGATTTTAATCCAGTACAGTGTAATGTGTTACCAGTGGTTTTCTTGGTGACTGTGGTCCCAGCTGCCATAAGATCGTTAACAAGTTCCCCCCATGTAGTTTCAGCCTGATTTCTCACCTTCCTCATGATCAAGGATACCCCACCAGGTGAGATTTGGCATGGAGCCCCAGATCGAGGTCGACTGACAGTCATTTTGTATTTCCTCCATTTTTTTACAATGGCACCAACAGTCGTCTCCTTCTCACCCACCCAGCGTCTTACTGAAGGTTCTGTAGCCCATTTCAGCCTTGTGCAGGTCTAGGATCTTCTCCCTGACATCCTTAGAAAGCTCTTTGGTGTTGCCCATGTTGGAGAGGTTAGAGTCTGACTAATTAATTGAGTCTGTGGACAGGTGTCGTTTATACAGGTGACAATTTAAGACAGCTGTCTTTAATGCAGGTAACGCAGAACTCTTAATGTTTGGTATAGGGGTCAAATACTCATTTCTCTCTGAAAAATGAAATTAAATGTATATAATTTATACAGTGTAATTTTCTAGATTTTCTTTTTGATATTTTATCTCTCACTGTTAAAATAAACCTACCCTGAAAATTATACTGTTCATATCTTTGTCATTGGGCAAACTTACAAAATCAGCAAGGAATCAAATATTTATTTCCTCCACTGTATAAAGACGGCCATTGGGATGCAAATAATGTACATTATATTTATACATATACTGTATATCATCAACCTTCATTAAAAACTGCATTTTGTCTTTCCTTGTGTTTTCTTTGACTAATATTTAAATTTGTTTGATGATCTGAAACATTTAAGAGTGACAAACATGAAGGGGCAAACACTTTTTCACACCACTTTACATAAATATACAAGAACATCTTACATTGGGTATGTTTTATGTATAAAATATTTTATATGTAACTTATAGGTCATAAATGTATTATACACATACCTGAGCATATATATTTATATGGGTCAGGCGTATATGTCTATATATGAAACGGTTCCAATCTTTAATAGGTTTCATACACAGTTTACACAAATCTGTACATATATGTTTCTCTTCATATGGGTTTATATTTCATATATGAAAGTCTCGTATATGTACATGTGTGATATTTGTGTATGGGTGAAGAAGTTTTCTTTTTGATTTCAGTTAAACAGTGTTAATCATCCAAATCTGAGGGTTTAAATCACATACCTACAATATAAACTGTAGTGATGATGTCATACACAGAGTATAGAGTTAATCTGATCTTACTGATGTGTGTTTCTACAGGCTGCACTCTGGAGAACAGAGAACAACTACTGACTATCACAGCTCATACAGGAGGGTCAGTACTGCTGCCCTGCTCCTGCACTGAACTAAAGACCAAACCTGAGAACTTCATCTGGAGGAAATACAAAATAAATACTCGGGAATGGGTAGAGATATCCAATGCGACTGATCAGTACAGAAACAGAGTTCAGCTGTTTAATGATCACTCTCCAGGAAATCTCTCTCTACTCATATCACACCTGACTGAAGAGGATGGAGGAGATTACGAGTGTAATGTTAAAGGTGTAAATATTTACATCAGACTCACTGTAAAAGGTAAAACACTCAGTTTATATTCTTACTGCATTACAGATCTTATTAATACATGTAACCATATAGAGAACCAGCTGTAGGAGCTTTTAAGCACCGCACCTCATGACTGTCCACCTGCACTCATGTGTAACAGTGTGTTGAGTTTCTAAGTGTTAATGAGTTACACATCCTGTACAGAGACACACTTCTACACACTTATCTGCTGAACTGAACACACTGGGGGAAACGGTTTATCCTAGAGTTATGTTCTCATGTATGTTCACTTTGAAAATCAAGACAGTTTCACTGGAGATATTAAAATATGGATATGACTGTATGATTTTTGGTTTATTAGCTTTATTATCTCTGAGCTCGTTATTATGTGTAGTTGTTTGTAATAATCATGTATGTATGCATTTTTTTTTCAGTTCTGTGATTAATGTTCGTGTGTATGTGTCTGAGTGAACATGCTCATCTGTATTCTGCTAAATGTCCACATATGTCCCTTCCCCACACTAAAGGACACCTAACACATCTTATATGGTCACTTCCAGAGAAAAACAAGTATCACCAGAAAGGCAGCTGGTCCGTTCATCATGAAAGCACAGTGTAAACTGCAGCTGCTGTTTGGACTAAAGTGGAGATGCGTGTTTTTCACTGGACAGTGACGATACACAGAGTACAGATCTCTCAGCTCAGTGTGTTTCTGAGACTGTGTTAGAAACATCAGTAAAGTTAATATCAGGGAAACTGACTGTCTCCTGCAGATATGATACACATGCACACAGTCACAGACCGCTTCACCTGCAGCTAGTAATTTCTCTATAGTGACCCTCCCCCACACAAAACTACACACACCACCCCGCACACAGACACAGTCACTTTAACTAACAAAAAATAGATATAGTTAATAGAAAAATAGAAAACTAATGAAGGAAATGTGGAGTGTTTGTGCAGCTTGTTGCTAGGCAGTTGTTAAGGTGTTTCTAGGTTGTTGCAAAGCAGTTCCAGGTGTTGGCTAAGATGTTGCTATGGTATCTGCTATGATGTGAGGGTTGTTTCCTGAGTGGTTACTAAGGATGCTAAGTGTTTGTTAGGTGTTGCCAAAAGTGAATGAGAGTCTAGGAGAGGAAGGAGGGATGAATATGTGACACATAGAGGAGTGTGGATGAGTATGGCTGTAGATTAGAGCTTGGGGATCTGCCCTGAGTGAGCACATGCAGTTTGGTGGCTGTAGGTTTAAGGAGACAGCAGTGTTTAGGTGGGGCCAAAATGAATGAGACTTTATGGGTGGGAAGACAGATAGGAAAACACGACAGCTGACTGCGGGTCAGGCCAACACTGCATTCGTGCTCATGTGTGTGAAACGGTGTCTGTCGGTCAAGTAGAAGTACAGTAGATGGGTGTGTAGTTTTCAAGCTCATTGCAATGGAGAAAAAAAATAATTATTTGAATTTTTCAGAAAATTTCCTTTCTATATGTCAGATCAAGCACACCATTGCCGAGCAGACTGAACATCTTGGAGTTGCTGCAATCCCACACTTCCTTCTTTGAGTGTATATATATATATATATATATATATATATATATATATATATATATATATATATATATATATATATATATATATATATATATAAAATGTGGTCCTGCCCTGACTATCACACCTTCTCTCTCTACAGAGGGGCCGCATAAACCTCCAACTAAACCTCCAGCTAAAGCTCCACCTAAAGCTACAACTAAACCTACACCTACACCACCACCACCACCACCACCAACAACAACAACAACAACAACAACAACCACAACAACAACAACAGCACCTACAACATTAAGGTTCGTGTTCATGTTACTGTGTACAGTTAGTTGTTTGTGTTGTTGAAACTCTTCTGTCACCACAGAGCCCATATCCACAACACCAACATCTCCACCAGTGGCCAACAGTAACACCAGTTCAACCAATTCAACCACCAGTTCCTCCCCAAAGCCTAGTGGTAAGCACAGCACACTGACTGCAGCTGGATGTGGGTGGTTCAGATGTGTTTGTCTCCCCTCTATCACTCCTCCTTACACATACACACACTCTCATTCCTTTCCAGACACAGATCATTCCATTGACTTCTTCATCTTAGTTCCTGTTCTTCTTCTCCTGCTGGGGCTCGGAGGAGTCATCTACTGGAGATACAAAGGTACACACACACATACACACACACGCACACACACGGTTGTTCACACTCATTTGTGATGAGTATGATGGTATGTGGTATGATGGTATGTGCAGTATCTGTGTCTCACCCTGTCTGGTTTTCCTTCTGCAGGACGGAGACGAGGGCAGACAGAGAGCAGAGAGCAAAGAATGATGAAGAAGGATGAGCAGAAAACACAGGTGAGTTCCTACATCTTATCACATCTCTTTACACACCATCGTATTCCATCAAATTCCATTTTATATATACACACACACACACACACCACCTGCCTGCTGATATGTTCGTTGGTAGATATAGCTCAAGAGACAAAAACACAGCAGAGAGCTCATATCTCCTTCGGTCCCTCTAATCCACACACTCATATTTATATCAGGGCAGCTAACATTAGCGCAGTAATGCTCACGACTGATCTGGACATTAATCATATTTCCAAGCACCGAGACCATTTCACCCCTGGACGGTCAAGCTGCTATGGCACATACAGAGGAGTTTAGGTTAAACTCAGAAGTGGTCTGTAAAGGGATGTGTGTTACTCACCATTTATGATCATCCTCTCTACAGGATGAAGGGATGTACTCTACTGTAGGATGCAGTACTACGCCTGACACAGATGAAGTGACATACGCCACTGTGGTCCACAGTACTACACCTGCAACAGATGAAGTGACCTACGCCACTGTAGTCCACAGTAGTAGACGTGGAACTACACCTACAGTTACTGACATTGGAGATAAGTCTGAATACGCCACCATCCTGTTAAACAAATAACCCCCTCACCCCATCAGAGAGGCAGCTGGGTTTTGCCTCATGCTTGTTCATTGTCTTCTTTGGCTTTTCTATTTCACAGAGCCATAGATATGTTAATAAATAATGTTCTAGCTAAAGATTCACTGACTTGTTCTTTTACATCTTCCTGGTTTTATAGTGAGTTAATATGTATGTAATCTGTGGCACTTTCTTATGAGCAAAATAAAGTTCAAATTAGAGAAATTATTAAGCATTTATAGTTATTATTATTATTATTATTAGTGCATTTTATCTCATATCTCCAGTGCTGTGTCTTGTTCAGACAGCTGTGAAACAAAACCCAACATTCTGATTGTTCCTCATATCTAAACAATAACTGATATTAGAGGCTCTATGTGAAGACAAGAAGCACACATTCACCTTGTGTACACACGTACATCTGCTACATCACACATTCAGCAGTAGCTAAATTAATCTGATCTGATAGTGTACAGACACACACACACACGCACTCACACACACACTCACACACACACACGCACTTACACACACACACACACACGCACTCACACACACACACACACACACACACACACACACACACACACACACACACACACACATCTTGCATAGCAACATCAACTTTTGGAACTCCTTTGGACCAGTTACTGGACCAGTCACCATATATGTAGTTGCTGTATATGTCATTCTAGGCTCTGAGTGACCAGCCTTCTATTCAAGCTGTTCATTATGTGGCTTCTTCTGCTCTTCTGAATACAGACAGTGGTTTTCGAGCAGACAATGTTGCCTTTCCTGACTCTTCTCCTGTTTTGGTAATAGGACATTGAATAAGGTCTCCCCAAGACAGAGGGCAAGAAATAGAACAATTTGGATGTATGTGTGTCTTTAACATTCCTAAATTTGACAAACTGCTATGAAATATTCAAACACATTGGCCATTTTTATCAGAAACACCCTCCATACAGGTGCAGGTGTAGGTTTCTTATTGGTTTGTCATTGCAGACATAGCTAATTGGTTGTTGCATTACGCATGGACAGTTCTACCCTAAACCACCTACTTCTTGCCATTGGTCATACTGTGAAGGGTTGGACCAGTGTTTCTCTACTGTGGTCCTGGAGGCACCCTGCCCTGCTAACTGAAGTTGATTCCCTGCTTTAATACACCGCCCTGCTACTCTGAAAGCACTTGTCGATGAGCTAATGAGTTCAATCAGGTGTGCTGGGAGCAGGGAAAGCACTGCAAAGTGCAGGACAGGGCACCTCCAGGACCAGGGTTAAGAAACACTGAGTTACACTGTAAATAGTGTTTAAGGTAGGGGTGTCTGATCTTATCCTGACAGGGCCAGTGTGGCTACAGGCTTTCATACCATCCAAGCAGGAGCACATCTGATTGCACAATTGGTGTCACTTCAATGACGTTAGTCCAAAGCATACTATGGTCACATTTCGAGTATCAGTATATGATGCTTGTTTCTGGGTGTGGCTGATTGCTGAGGATTTGCCAAAATAAACGGAAGATCATTGGATTAACGAGGGATCAGTAAACAACACAGAGGAGTGCAGGAGCTGATAGCTGTGCATTAGAGCTTGGGCCCCTGATTTTAGTGAGTATTTGCAGTTTGGTGTCTGTGAAGTGAACAGTAAGGTTTGAGTAGGGACAACAGTGATGTCTTATCTGTAAATGATGCATCACTGCAGAGGAAGCAGCAAACGTTCTCACACTGAAAATAGCAAACACCTAAAGCAGATCACCAGCCATGTGAGTGGGGATGTAAGTCAGGGCGTGATGGTCTGCAGTGTTCACCAGTAAACAGCCCTGCAAAACTTCTTCTAAACAGACTTCCACTGCATTAACATTACCCAGTGGTCTAGTACAGTACTGCAGGTTCTGAAGGCTGGAACAGGTGCATGTGCATGATGTCTCTCATGTCAGTCTGTGAAAGGTGTATGTCCTGAACAAGCTTAAGTTTGTTGCTTGGCTGCTGTAAAGATGTGGTGTTGGTAGGTAGTTGCTTTAACATATTGATTGGTTGCTTGGTTGATTGATGTCTGTTCAGTTGGTAACAGACAGTTAATGTAAATAAGCAGAACAGAAGCAGCACACATTCACTTCACACGTCCATCTACACTCTCACACATTCACATACACACAGCCCTGCTTAACTCATTACCATATGTGTGTGCGCCACACAGACACACATTCACTAGTAGCTAAAATAATCTGATCTGATAGTGTACACACACACACACACACACACACACACACACACCCACACACACATTCACATACACACAGCCCTGCTTAACTCATTACCATATGTGTGTGCACCACACAGACACACATTCAGTAGTAGCTAAAATAATCTGATCTGATAGTGCACACACACACACACACACACACACACACACACACACACACATAGAAAGACATACATTCTGCATAGGTCCTCCGGACCAATCACTGGACCGGTTACCATATATGTAGTTGCTGTATGTGTCATTCTAGGCTCTGAGTGACCAGCCTTCTATTCAAGTTGTTCATTATGTGGCTTCTTCTGCTCTTCTGAACACAGACAGTAGTTTTTGAGCAATGTCACAGTATTCTTATTAATATTATAAATATTCTCCAACTGTGTTTACATGTCTTGACATTGGATAAGGCCTCCATAAATTAATAAATGACACATAGAGGAGTGCAGTATGGATATGGATTACAGTTTGGTGACCTGCCTTGAGTACATGCAGTTTGGTGGCTGGAGGGTAAAGGAAATAATTGGGTTTGAGTAGGGCCAATAATAATTGGAACTCTATAGGAGGAACAATGGACAGAGAAAATAAGGCAAACGGATGAGTGCAGGTCAGATCAGCATAGCATTTATGGTCGGGGGTCTGGCCTGAGAAAGCTGCATGCAAACTCACCATTCCTGATCAGATCGAACAGCAGCTGCTCAAGTCTTCTCTAAATGAAGCATCACTGCACAGGAAGCAGGAAATGATCTCATAACTGAAAACAGCAAACGCTCAAAGCAGCCAATCATGCGAGTGGGGTGTGAGTCATGGCGTGGTGGTCTGCAGCAGTAACTAGTAAACAGCTCTGCAGAACATTAACATTACCCAGTGGTCTAGTACAGTACTGCAGGGTCTGAAGGCTGGAACAGGTACATGTGTAGGATCTCTCTTATGTCAGTCTATGAAATGTTCATGTCCTGAACAAGCTTAAGCTAGTTGCAAAAGTGCTCCTAGATAGCTAGAAAGGTGTCCCAGGTGGTAGTTAAGGTGTTGCTAGGTGGTTGCTATGGCATCCATATGGGTTGCTAGGTTGTTGCTATGGTATCCATGTAGGATGCTAAGGTCTTGCTAGGCTATTGCTATAATATACAACATGTTTGCTGTGCGGTTGCTATGGTATCCCGGGTGGTTGATGTGGTGTTGCTAGACGTTTACTATAGGTGCTTTGATGTTGCTAGGTGATTGTCATGGCATTCAAGCTGGTTGTTAAGGTCTTACATACTGTTTGGGTCTTATTGTTCACATGTTCTGGGTAAACAGCAAACGTCCCCAGCGTATCTTCACACCATCACGTCAGCAGTGTGAATGGGGCAGTGGTGGTGGGGGGAGGGGAAGTCAGGGTGTGTGCATGACGGTTCTCAGCTATAGCCAGTAAACAGCTCTGCAGAACTGCCTTTCGTGATACTTTAACATCAGTGTGTTAGTGTCGTGTCTAAAAAGGGTCAGGGTGTATGTGTATGATTTCTCCAGTTTCTCAGGCTCCCTCTGTTTAGCAGCATTCACCAGTGATAGATGTGACCGTTACGTAATGGGCTCGTATGAACTGTTAAATTATGCACCACAAAAACAGGAAACAGCAAGCTTTACCAAACCCGCGCGCTTACACACCCACACACCCACTAGATTGATCATCTTTTGAGTGTTTTGAACTGTAGACAGATGCTCCCATGAAGAGGACCTTACAGTGTGATAATTTCTTACACAGGTAGGGGCCACCAAGAGATGGTTGAAATGACGACTGTCTTTGGGCAGTTGTGGGTTGGACGTTAGGAAATCAGCCTGGTAATGGGAGGGTCACTGGTTTGATTCCTTGAACCAGCAGTAATGGCTAAAGTGCCCTTGAGCAAGGCACCTGAACCCGGGCACCATGGATAGGGCTGCCCACTGCTCCGGGCAAGTGTGCTCACTGCTCCCTAGTGTGCATGTACATGTGAGTGTTACACTTTACGGATGAGTTAAATGCAGAAGATGTGTAAGTGTGTAAGCACAAAAATGGCAGGCACTGCACATTCCTCTGCTGACTCAAAGGCTGGTGTTTTGCAAGTGGAATCAACAAGGTGAATAACTGGAGCTTTTTTTGGGAGTGCCCAGCGTTCTGTGGCTTTATGATGCTGTCATAAAACATAGGGAACATCCTATATGTGTCATAGGGGTTGTGTTGGGTGTAGTTTTATCAGTTAGGAGACTTTTCTTTTCAGCACAGAAGCTTCTTTGCTGTGCTTTGCTGCACGTTTGGCCCAGTCATAGGATGTATCTATGTATCAGTAGCTGATTTCTCCAGGCCAGTTACTGTGGCCTAAGAGCACATTGTTGGTTACACTACTGTGAGGTGAGGAAACATTTCACAAAGGTCTTTTATTTTGTGGTGGGCTGCACAAATATATATGCACCCTACACTGAGCGTGTGTGGCTTACCGAGCTCTTTCAGAAGCTGTTTATTAGTGTGGCTTTGTTGAGCTGTTTCATGATGAACCACAAATGAGGAACCTGCTAGTTTTCTCACAGCCCAGTGATCAAGTAGGCACGGTCACTTCAGCTGGGTTTTGTCAGTTATTTGGATCATAGATCTTCTTTACTGCGTTGAGTTTAGGTCGCGTGAATAGTTTTGCAGTGTTAATATGTCTCTACTTATATTGTTTGATCAGACACCAGCTAGTGTGCCATACAACCACTGAGCCTTAAATATTTCATGGTGGTATTGCATGAGGATTATATGTGTAGTGACATCAACAACATGCCCTCCTATTAGAGATTGATGTGTAACATTAGTTACCACATTTATACACCTTTTTCTTGGTTGAGAGACTTTAGTTCTGCAGTGTTCGAGATCAGCAGTGTTCCAACTCGAATGTTGGTTCTGATCAGGAATGGACTTGTATAAAACTTTTTGATCCGACTTAGAATTTCAAAAACACTTCGTTAAATTCAGATTTTTCCCCCCCCATTAAAAATGAAAGGGGTAGAAAGGGACATGATCATCTCTTATACTTGTACATTTCCTTACTGTGGTATTAATCAAATCTTACTTGAATGACAGCATATGCAAAATAGCGTCTCTCAGGGCAGACGCTGAGAGATGGTCTGACCCCTACTCCCTGTTTCTACTATGGAGTTTCTCCTATTTTTGGCATGTGACATAGGCAACGCCCTACCTGGCCTCCAGTGTAGAGTGATAGAATCCAGAGATGTTACCCACTAGACCAGTGTTCAACCAATGTCCCGGAGGCCCCCTGGCCTGCACATTTAAGAGCCTTCCCTACTCCCAACACACCTGATTCAACTTCAGCTCAACTCACAAGAGTTGCAAGAGGTGTGGTAAAACAGGGAAGCCACTAAAAGGTGCAGGGGCAGGGAAGGTGCCTCCAGCACCAGGGTTGAGAAACACTGAACTTCACTACACTGGCTTGTTCCACTACAGACACCATTATTAAAGTTCCTACAATAAGGGCCGTCTGTCTTGGGCCCTCAGTAAACACAGAAACGTTGGTGCCATAGTTGTTCACGTGGTGGTGACTTCATCCTGTAGGAGCAAAGTCCTCAAGAAGCATGTTCAATCACTCATAGCTAGACAGCTATCAAAAGAAGGCAGAGGTCAGGGTCATCATCTCTGGACCTTGGCCCACCTACATGAGAAGAAGCAAGGTGTTCCGCAGGCCTACACGCTCCACTGCTGGACCCAAGGCTGGTGTGCTGCAGGTGGAATTAACTAGGTGGGTAACTGGAGTATTTTCTGGGAGTGCCCGGACATGTCACATCATGCGTGTGTGGCTTACAGAGCTCTTTCAGAAGCTGTATATCAGTGTGGCTTTGTTGAGCTATTGCTTGGTGAACCACAAATGAGGAACCTGCTAGTTTTCTCACAGACCAGTGCCCAAAAGGGCCCCATGATGTCAGCTTGGCGCTCTCTCTCTCTCTCTCTCTCTCTCTCTCTCTCTCTCTCTCTCTCTCTCTCACACACACACACATATACACATATATATATATATATATATATATATATATATATATATATATATATATATATATATATATATATATATATATATAATATATATATATATATATATATATATATATAGAGAGAGAGAGAGAGAGAGAAACGAAACCAAGCTGACATCATGGGGCCCTTCCAATATATATATATTGGAATATAGATTTTCTTTACTGATTGTACTTTGAGCTGCGGTCAGGTAAAGAGCTTTGTAGTGTTAATATGTCTCTTGTAGGATTGCTTTTTTTTCCCTAGAAGTCAGCTAGTGTGCCATGCAACCACTGAGCCTTGAATATTTGAGGATTATATGTGTAGTGACACCGAAAGCATGTCCTGTATTGGTGGTTGGTGTGTAATATTACTTCACTATTACATTTATGCTTGTTTCCTTGGCTGAGAGATTTTTTGGCTGCACTTGTCTGTTTGTCTTTATTTCCATCCCTCATTTCTCCTATAGAGCCCCATTCATATTTGGCCCCCACCAAAACCCTAGAGTTTCCTTTAACCTACAGCAACCAAACTGCATGTACTCACTTGGGCAGCTCCCCAAACGGTAATGCACAAATACACAGACCTGCACTTGTCCATGCAGTGTTTATTCATCCCTCGTTCCTCCCATAGACTCACATTCATTCTTAGCCACACCTTAGCAGTCAGCCAGCAGCTGGAATCAGCAGTGCAGTCACTCTCCATACTGTATACACTTTATTTCAAATATGGCAAGTGGCCTAAGAAGCCTTTTAGCAACACCACAATGACCTGGAAAAACATGAAGCACCACAAATGATGTTGGCCAACTATGTGACCACTGCTGGGTTTTTGGTGTGTAACTTTAATGCTGGTTTTGCCTTCCATCTCAGTTGAGTGTAAAACAACGGTCCCCCACCTCCCCTCACCTCCCCTCACTATCCACCTCTGCCCAGACCTGCCCACCACTCTGTACCCACCCCCTGCACTTTCTGGAGTTTTGCAGAGTGGCATCTGTGATCCAGCATTAGCAGCTGACTGCAATCAGATCCTCACAGCAGGATCTGGACAGAAGCCTTTCCAGAACGGTAGACTGTTATCTCCAAAAAAGGAGGGACAAACTGCCTATTTCTGTCTTCAGTTTCAGACACTGTGTTCAGCAGGTGTCTACATACTATAGGACACCGAAGCCACTCCCACACTTTACTGTAAATATACACAGTGTGTCTGAATTACTGTTTGTTATACCGGAGGTGCAGCTTATCACACAAATAGTCCAAGTGTCCAAGTTTGTGATGTATCATTATGTAGCTAAGTGGTTACTGGAATAATGGAGTCAGATGGAGAAATTGCATCTTGCAGTTCCAGAGTAACTGACTGCTGTCCACAGTGCTGAAGCTGAACTGGAGGGTATGGTTTCAGCACGATGGACAGCAGCCAGTGATCTGCACATGGCTGGCAGGCTAGCCCTTCTTTACTTACCTGGAGAAAGCTACTATGCGGTGAACACAATCCAACCCAACAACACGTTTCCTTATGTGTCTCTCTCTGTATCTGTCTTACAGACTCTGAGATTGGGTTGCGGTGGTGGGGTGGCCTACCCCAATGCTCATTGGACAGAAGGCAGAAAGCCCTGGACAGGTCGCCAGTCCATTGTAGGGCAAAAACATTTGAGAAACAGTGTCTGAGGAGGAAACATGTTACTACAACTGATTTAGAAGGCTGTCCATTTATGTGCAGGGCCCTGGGCCATTAGCTCTGAGAGTATTATACACACACACACACACACACACACACACACACACACACATCAATCTGATGATCGGACTCATAATAGTAATAAACAATCAAACTACACAAAACACAAACAGAGGACAACAGTAAACCTGGAACAGCTAGTAGAAGCACAGATACAATATGGGTTGAGCCAGCACAGTATATACAGAGCAAACTCTGAACCATGAACAGAAATTCTCATTTTGTGCTTCTCCAAACTAACACTGCCTACAATTTAGCACTTTATGAAGAAACCGTTGAGAATGTGAGACCCACTCCACTGCAGCTAGCCTAAACGACAACTGGAAACCAAAATGACCTGGCACATGAAATACAAATACTTTAGTACCTACAAACCACCACATGGAGGCGCTAAAGAGAGCCTGTATAAAGAAAACAATAGATATAGATGATTCAAATCATGTACCTCATAAAATACAGTGGGGCAAAAAATTTAGTCAGGCACCGATTGTGCAAACTCTCCTACTTAGAGAGATGAGAGAGGTCTGTAATTTTCATCATAGGTACACTTCAGCTATGAGAGACAAAAAGTAATAAAAAAAAAGAAATAAGTATTTGGTCAATAACAAAAGTTCAGCTCAGTACTTTGTAACATAACCTTTGTTGACCATGACAGAGGTCAAACGTTTCCTGTAGGTCTTCACCAGGTCTGCACACGCTGTAGCTGGTATTCTGGCCCATCCCTCCATGCAGATCTCCTCTAGAGCAGTGATGTTTTTAAGGCTGTCGCTGGGCAACATAACTTTCATTCTTTCTCTCACAACTTTCTCTCCACCAATTTTCTATGGGGTTGAGGTCTGGAGACTGGCTAGGCCACTCCAGGACCTTGAAATGCTTTTTACGGAGCCACTCCTTCGTTTCCCGAGCGGTGTGTTTTGGATCATTGTCATGCTGGAAGAACATTGGTTTATTTATCTGCACTATACGACACTTTACTGTATGTCATGTACATCTGCACCCCTGGACACTCTAGACACTTTACTGAAATACCAGTATATGCACATGCCTATTCGTTATTGTGCTTATCTGCTGATATCTACTGATGCCTGCGGCCTCTACACATTTTATGATTGCCCTGCCTTTTAATCTCTGGTCTCTTAATGCATATTCCTTTACATATTTTCTACTCGTCATGACTATGTGGAGTGGCCATGCACACAGACTCCGCCCCCTACTGTTATTGTGGATGTTTCATGTGCTGCTGTGTTATTTTCAATTTAAGTATGGACTGATACTCAACCACAACAGTTAACTGATGGGATTTCCAGTGCTGCTGTGATGTATGCCTCCAATGACAGGCCTGAGTCAACTCTGAGTCAAATCTAGAGGAGGTGCCTAAGACCAACTAACTCAATCCCTGGTGTGATGCTGGGTTACCTGTACCTCACTAAAGCAGAGCTTTAACAACGGCAGAGGTCAAATAAGATACAGCTATTATACATGCTGACCAGGAGCACTGCTGCATTCTGACTGCACTAGGGTATGGAATGAAGCCCCTCTGGGGTGTTGAATGGTCAGGACCCCTACAGGACCACCACAGAGCTTGTATTCTGTGGGTGGTGGATCACTGATGTGGTGCTGGTGTGAGAGGATCAGACACAGCAGTGGTGCTGGTGTTATAAACACACCTTAGGGGTGGTCCTGTGGGGGACAGGGTAAAAGGTGTGTAATAAAGTATGGAGAGAAACAAGTGGCTACAATCTGTAACCACCATAGAGCTACATACTGCTCCTATATGGTGGGCGGAGCTGATCAAATGGACAGTCAGTGTATAGACAAGAGTGTCCAGTCACGGAATTCAGGTGTTCCTGTAACTTCAATGGCCACAGGTATATAAAACCAAGCACCTGGACATGTAGACTGCTTACACACTTTAAATAAATATAAATAAATAAATAAATAAATAAATAATTCACAGTCCACTGTCAGCGGTATTATAACAAAGTGGAAGCGATTGGGAATGACTGCAACTCAGCCATAAACTGGTAGACCACGTACGATGACAGAGTGGGGTCAGCGGATGCTGAGGTGTATAGTGCACAGAGGTCGCCAACTTTATGCAGAGTCAATCACTCCAGACCTCCAAACTTCATATGACCTTCAGATCAGCTTAGGAACAGTGTGTAGAGCTTCATGGAATGAAGAGTTGTAAAGCATGCCACCACTAGACTCTAGAGCTGTGGAGACAAATCCGATGGACGAGTCTGGGTTTGGCTGTTGCCTGCAGAACGGTTCTTGTCTGACTGCATTGTGCCAAGTCTGAAGTTTGGTGGAGAGGAAACTATGGTGTGGGGTTATTTTTGAGGAGTCGGGCTCGGCCCCTTCTTTCAGTTTCATGCTTCCGACCTTGGGGGAACAGTTTGGAGATGGCCCCTTCCTGTTACAACATGACTGAGCACCAGTGCACAAAGCAAGGTAGCTGTTGGTGGAAAGTGGTTCAGGGTTCCTAAGCATTACTCAGGAGCTCTGCTGGACAAGCTACCAGTGGGAATATTGTCTACCTCCTAAATTTACAAACCTTGTGAAATTCCCAACACAAACAACGAGAAATCTGGGATTGAGAGACAACAGTATAACAAGCCAACTAAAAAATAAATAAATAAATAAATAAATAAATAAATAAATAAATAGAGGGGACACCAGTTTACCTCTTCTGCTTAAGATACTTTCCCCTCTATATAGTAGAGCCGGAGAAACAGAGAGAGAGATGGGTGTGAGAACCCCTAATCCCTCTGAGCAACAAACACAGGGATAAGGGGAAGAGCTTACAGCCCTCAGCAGACCAACACACTCAGACTTCAGCAGAGAAAGAAAGGAACAAAGGTCTGAGGACACAAGCAAACACTCTCAACCCTCTACCATTACCGACTAGAACCTCACACCGCTCTGTGTAGCAAGGAACCAGCGACCCAGGCTGCTTCCTGAGGGATATATATAGCCCGTTTACCAGCTGCAGGGTGTTAGGAATGATTGCCAGTTCACTGCTGCCCTCTGGTGGCTGGGGTGAGACTGGCACCCAGGCTGGTTCTTACAGGATGAGCAAGTTTGGTGTGGAAGAACTTGAACCTGACCTCAACCTGATAGAACACCTTTGGGATGGATAAGAGTGGAGACTGAGAGCCAGGCTTTTTCCTCCACACCAGTGTCTGACCTCACAGATGCCCTTCAGGAAAAATGGTCAGAAATTGTGGAAAGCCTTCCCAGAAGAGCTGAAGCTGTTATAGCTGTAAAGGGTGGGCCGACATCATATTAAACCCTATGGATTAAGAATGAGATGTTACTCAAGTATATTCACATATGCATGTGAAGCAATGCATCAGCCTTTGGCAATATAGTGTGTGTGTTTATATATATATATATGGAATGAAGAATATGAATAAAATTAATGTAAAACAAATACAATTATTGTAATTTGAATCTGATAATCAAATCTTGCCTAAACATCGTCTGATCTAAAGTAGAGGCACTCTAGTAAAGACGTTGATCATACCTGAGCCTGCGCTGCTCTGTCTGTTAATCTCATTAAGGAACATATTCATTGCTGCCCACCCAGATACGTCAAACCCCACCCCAAGATAACATCCTAGTAATGCATGGGTCCCTCCTTTGTCTTTCTCTCTCTCCCCTTCTCTCGTCTCCTCTCTACTTACCTCTGTCTACCTAATGTCTGTCTGTCTGTCCACCAGCATTCCATTATCTTTCTCTCTCTCTCTCTCTCTCTGTCTCTCTCTTTCCTTACATTTGTCTGCCTAATGTTTGTTTACCTCCACTCTTTTACTTCCCCTTTATCTCTCCATACCTCTGTCTACTGTGTCTATCCACTTTCCTCCCTCTCTCGCTCTCCCTCCTCTCTTACCACACCTCTCCTTACCTCTGTCTGCCTAATACCTGTCTCTCTCCTCTCTCTTACTTCCTCTCTCTCCTTAGCAGTCTACCTAATGTTGTTGCTGTTTACCTTCATTCCTATCATTCTTTCTCTCTCTCACTCTCCCTACCTTTGTCTGCCTAATGCCTGTCTCCCTCTTTTTTTACTTCCCCCTCTATCGCTCCTTGCCTGTCATTTGTGTCTGTCTACCTCCCTACATCTCTCTCTCTCTTGCTACTTTTGTCTGCTTGTCTGCCCGCCTCTTCTCTCTTACTTTCCCTCTTTCTCTCTCTCCCTCTCTCTCCTTACATTTGTCTGCCTAATGCCTGTCTCTCTGCCTCCTTTCCTTTACTCCCCCATCTCCCCTTACCTGTCTTTTGTGTCTATCTACCACCCCTTGCTCTCTCTCTCTACGTCTGTCTGCCTGTCTCCCTCCCTTCTCTCTCTTACTCCCCCCCTCTCTCTCCCTCTCTCTCTCTCTCTCACTCTCTCTCTCTCTCTCCCTACGTCTGTCTGCCTGTCTCCCTACCTTCTCTCTCTTAGCCCCCCCCACCCCTCTCTCCCTACTTCTCTCTGCCAAATGTCTGCCTACCTTACTTTCTCTTTCCATCTCTCTCCCTCTTCCCCTTTCAAACTCTGTCTTCCTACTGCTGTCTGTCTAATTTCTATTGGCCTCCTTCCTGTCTTACTTCCTCCCTCTCTCCCTCTCTCTCTCTCTCTCTCCCCTATCTCTGTTTACCTTACGCCCGTCTGCCTACCTTCCTCTCTCCAGATGAGTGTGCAGTAGAGGAAAAGGCCACCCCACATTAAAAGAGCACTGACTGATGTAGAGGTTTGTAGTTTGAATGCTCTTATGGATCTATAGATGTGGATTAGCCATGCATGAGCTGGACCTCGGAAACTCATTACTCATACACTCATCATCAAAAGAACAGCTGCAGAAGGAATCAGCCCACAGGAATCAAACTTGGTTGGTGGGATGCCATACTGAGAGACACTACTTCTGTATGTGTAGCGCAGTAAATATTGATCATATCAGTCTAAATGTATCATCAGTTATTGATCCTGGTCACCTTTATCTTCCTTCCCAACAGCATCATCTGAGCTTAGCTATTCTGTTGATGATGAGTGTAAATGTAGATGTAAACGTTTATATGAAAAAGGCTTTTTATATATATTTTGCTTCGTCCCTTGCCCATATACTTTTATGATTGTATTATTTCATTTTTAATAAAGTCTTATTTGTGTAATTCAAGTTTCCCATTGGTTTCACAAACCCACAAAATGCCATACCCTATGAAGCTCTGTGATTCAGAATTCACTGCTGTAATAAATTACACAACCCAAATGAGGTGAGTCCACCTGGACCCTGAGGGCCCTCATCTCCCATAAGCCTGTGTGGCCACCTGAAGAGGAGGGCCTTTTTCCTGGGCAGAGTCAACAGGGCAGAGATAAATCTGCTGCCAGAGGTCTGTTTAGTGTGGGGAAAATGAACGGCCCTCGCTCGCGATTTCAGAGGAAACTGATTGCTTCACCCTGGTATTACACTGCATGCTACTTTGGCCTTGCTGGAAGCTTGCCTGTCAGAGCCAGCCTGGCCACCCCATGTGTCTTGACAAATGGATCTATTCAGAAACAGCCTGCCTCTTTAACCCGGAGGTAGCGAGCGGCGTGGTCCATGATTCTGTCTATGCTAATATAGACTAGCCCTGTCTCGTTTGATTGCTTGCACTGCTGGTTAACTCCCTGCCTCCTCACCTGCAGTAAGGCCTCAACCCATTGCACCAACAACTCCTCAATTACACCACATTAATCAAGCAGAGGAGGTAGAGGTCTGGCTAAAGTCCAGTGAGACCAGCCAGGAAAGACCAAGCCCTCTTTCAGAACATGTTGAGAAGTTGACTTGCTCAACACAAATAGAGATCACACAGTGACCCCTGCTGGTCAGGTCCAGAATTGGATATCGTAAAACCAAATGTAGGCCAGAGCGATGATGGCCTTACTGCTTTGTGATGCTTAAAGCTTCCAGCAATATGGACGCCACAGAGAAGACAACAGGTGAGGATCCTATTGTGATTGTGGGTTCTGTAGTCTGGTTAGCAATCCAATCATTGGAAAGGGCATGTGACCCACTTCCAACGCCTGAAGTTTGGCTTCTGTCAAGTACAGCCATTCCAAGATCAGATATCGAACATCTGTTTGCCTGAAGACTACAATAAAAAGGCATGGTTCATCTCAGCAAGGCCTTCTGGGACGCCTAACAAATTTCTGTCCATATCTCCAGGTTCCTGGAGGCCAGCATTGCAATACAGGGCTCATTGGAAATGCTAGGGTATGCTATGCGCTGCTGAGCTGCGGAGTTTGACACCATCACATGGTTTTGGTTGCATGAAGTTGGATTTTTAAAGGTCCTTGTTGCAAGTCTTTCCCTTCACTAGTGGTCGGATTCATGACGCTTTCAGTGATTAGTCAACCTCAGCAGCTTTCATTACATAACAGTTCACTTCCGCAGTCAGAGGGCATGCAACCTCCTAAACGGAAGTACAGCACACTGACAGATTTCCTGGCTCTTGTTGTGATTGTTATACTACACTCTTGAAAGAGTGAAAAATGAAAGGTACCAAAGAGGGTTCTTTGTAGACACACCATGCCAAGTTGAAGCCCCTAGTTGCAGGAATTGCATTTTAGAAAACTGAATCTGACTAAAACTATGACATGGCTCTTTTTAACCAACAGACTCCTGACTACTGAACTGGTTTCATTCAGGCTTCTTAGAACCCTGGTGCTATTCAGAGAACCAGACAGCTTTTGTACCAGTATTTATTGGAACCAAGTCAGCAGAGGGCGCTGCACAGTGATGGTAAACAGTAGTACCAAGATGGTGGAGCGTGTAGATTAACTGCTGGTGTTTGTGCTGGTATTCCGGATGTTTGATTTTATTTCCAGAAATCAAGAACAGATCAACCACTGGAGATAAGAAGAAGACATAGAAGAGCTTCTCCAGCAGACCATTGGGTGTCACCATCGTTGCCCTTTTTGTCTTCAGCAACAGATATGCCCATAGATGTCATTATGGGTAATGTTGAAAATGTTCTAGACACCTGTTCCAGCTTGTTAATGGTAGAAGGGAATGGAATGACAGGGTGGGCCGAGGGGCTTCATCTTAGATCCAGGTTGGAAATCTGTAGGCAAGTACAAGGTCGGCACTGGGATGACCTGAAACACATAAAGCGGAACTGAATTGCTCAATATGAAAGTTTCCTGGTGCTGTGGTTGCTTAGATACTACAACCTACTTCCTCCTTTCAGTTTCATATTTCACATGGTTGCTTTCATCTTGCTTTTGAAGGAAACCACAGGTGGCCTAGGAGTAGCTATATATAACAGCCAGTAGTAGTGTATTGTGCCTCTGAATTTTTGGAAGTGCTTATTTTCTCCATATCGTATGACCTTTGACCTTTATTACATAGAAAGACAATTAAACATCTAAGCAGCTGAACTGAAGTTGGCGTGGTATATTTAGGTGGATTTCCTAGTCATGTCTAAGCCTAGTCCTGAACTCAGTGGCATTCTAAATGGTGATTATCCACTGACACGAGAATGTAGTCCAAGCTTAATCCTGTCTTGATAAACAAACCACTGATTCTTATTGTCTTTATCTTTGCCTAATTTTTTCTCCTCATGCTGTAGCGACGCTGGCAGGACCAGCTAGCTGGAGAAGAAGATACGGGCATGGATCCCTACCCTGAAACTGTATATGTGTGAATGTAATGGTGATATATGTAAGTGACTGCAGTATTAGAGTGAAAGGATATAGTTCCTGGGGCAATCCTGTACAACTGAAAGTTGCCGCTTGCACCCTGTTAGGCCGCTTCTAACCTGGATACCAGATGAGATACAGTTGGGAATGAGGGCATATAGGTTCCGTATGGCGTCCACTTGAGTTACATTTGGCCACAGACGTTGCAGCTGTGCCTGTAGATCCTGCACACTTGAAGGTTGCAGAGGCTGGCATCCCAGCTTGTCCCATAAATACTTGAATGGTAATAAATCTGGTGGCCAGGCAGGACAAGGAAGTGTTATCTGGTGCAGACATTCCTGGGAAACCACTGGTATATGTGGGCGAGCATTATCCTCCTGAAAAATGCCAGGTGGAAGCCCTGCCATGAAAGGCAACACATGTGGCTGTAGTATGTTGTGCCCATATCACTGATCTGTTAGTGTCCCTCGTATCACTACTAGGGGTGACGACCTGTCGTATGGATGGATGATATCTGCCAAGATCATCACACCAGGATTTGGAACAGTGTGTATCTCCACAGCAAAGGCAAAATTGAAGTGCTCACCACTAGCCACCTCCATAACCGAACCCGACCATCGTCAGATCCCAAACAGAACCTGAATTGGTCGTAAAGATGGTATGGCTGCGGTCAGTAGCAGACTAGATCTCTTGTTCATGGCACCACTGCGAGTGAAGGTGATGGTATCTAGCTGGCAATGGCACCATAATGGGCACAGTAACACCAGATTTTCTTCTGCTAAGCACCTGGTAATGGTCCAGGCGGAGACAGGGGTGTGTAATGAAGGCTCCCCTTGTGTCTGGATGGTGGACAAGGAAATTTGGACCTACCCCTGCTTGTCAGCGGATCAAACGATCCTCTGTATTCGTATCCTAGGCCATCCGGAGCCTGTTCGCTGTGTGTGCATGCCCCCATGTAACCAGACCACACCACATTTACATATCTGCCTGAGACATAACCGCATGCCGAGTTTCAGGGTTCTGTCACTGAGTGTAGTTACATGGTGTGGTAAAACATGACTCACAACACCAACCAGTATTATTGCTTGAGCAATCCCAAAGTTGGGTTCTTCATAGCCACTATGGGGTGCTATTATCGTGTCACATGGGAAGTTGGGTAATACCACACTAACACTGTTATCATCAACACCTGAGTGAGAACGAGCTAATCTCATGGATAACGTCCTACTGTTGCAAGTCAAGTCTATTGACCAGCAATGAGCCTATTCACCATGCAGATCACATGCTGTGGGGAAGTTTTCCCATTATCCCAAACGCCTCCGGTAACAACTTGAGCCAAATCTGGATGCACACGATATTGTTCTACACTGAAACATAAACAGCTCTGCCTGCTATGATGATACATGATTGCCCCAAGATGGATGGATCTTACTCTCTGCCTCTTATTCATCCCTCTCTCACACAGTATCAATCCCATTCTTGCAGCCACAGCTATGAATAAATTACAAGACAGTGACAAACTGTTTACTGCTGGGACTGACAGACGAGTGGATGAATGGATGCATGGCCCTTGGGCATGGAGGTGTACAGGAGCGTGGCATTTCGAATCTGCCAACACAGCAAAGCAGGGAGAGAGAGAGTGTGTGTGAGAGAGAGAGAGAGAGAGAGAGAGAGAGAGAGAGAGAGAGCTGCTTTGGCTGCTTTCACAGCTATTCTAAACTAACTGTCAGCTGATTTTTAGTGTCAAGAAATATACAGTGGTCACTTTATTAGAAACACCCATCATATACACTTATCCTCAAAACAATAGCTGCACAAAGAGTTGCATCCAGAAGATGAACCCCATCAATCAACACATAAAACGATGAAGAAACTTACTGTGAGTGGGTTTGGCATTGTGGGACATGCAAATGACTCAGGTTTTATACTTGGCCCCTCATGTGACGTAAGCAAGGACAGGTATTATCTCTGTAGCTGATTGGCCCAACAGCCACAATTCAGTAAACAGTAATGTTCTCCATGAGTCATCCTCTTAGTGCCAGCACCATTGGCAGACGGCTGCATGGAAACAGTACTACATGCACACAGACCGTTACAACGACTGCCCTCAACACCACATCAACATCCCCAAAGACTGCAATGGTGTCGTGCCAGACTGTCATGCAGTGACTCAGAATAGCAGCGGGTCATCTCCAGTGATGAGTCCCGCTCTTGTCTTGGTGGTTGGTGTAGCTCAGCGGATAACACCACTACCCGCCAAGTAGTTACCACCAGACTGGGGTTCGAATCCCGGTCTGGGTGGCTATGCTGTGCTACACCAATAAGAGTCCTTGGGCAAGACTCCTAACACTACATTGGCCCACCTGTAATATGGTTAACCTTGTAAGTCGCTCTGGATAAGAGCATCAGCTAAATGCCAGAAATGTAAATGTAAATGAGACGACCAACGAATCCGTGTGTGGAGGCACCGTGTTCAGCACCAAGATGAACGGTTTGTTGTCACCCGTCACACGTCCAGAAGGCCTGGTGTCACCCAACCTCCACCCCTACTGCACCATCTGCAGGAACTGTGTGAGGATATTTAAGCTGCATGGGATGGATTTTCAAAGGTCACCATTAGGAACCTCTACAGCTCCATGCCGAGACGTCTGGCATGTTGGATTAGAAAACATGACCACCCGACACCACACTGAGAGACAGACTTCTGTATGTGTAGCTCAATAAATAATTCCCATGGTTTCTTGAATGGCATGTCAAGCAAGCTTACATGGGTGTGATCTAAAGATGTCCACATACTTCTGTCAAAATAATGTATTGCATCAGCTCAGACCCCCCGTAAATACACACAGCCAAAGACTGCCCCACCCACAAGCATAGTTTAAGCTTATTGCTCTTGCAGGGTTGTGGTTAAAGAGGTCAGTGCTGAGCAGAGGGCTATATCTGGCCATCTGCAGGCCAGAGAGAAATAAACCACATGCCTTGTAAACAACCAGCCATACTGAATGTATGTGTAGCACAATAAATTGTTCCTGGTTACCTTTATCTTCTTTTACAACAGCACTGCAATCCCACACGTCCTTCTGGGGGCAGTTATTCTTTCGATGGTGAGCGTAGCTGCATTTTACAAACGGTCTGGGGATGTTTTTGAGGTTCTGATTAGTTCCTGTTAAATTCCAGGTAAAGTTAATGCTGCAGTCTATAAAGTTACTTTAGACCGGTATATGCTTCAGCAGGTTAGGGAGGCCCTACCCTGTACCAGCATAACGGTGCTCCTGTGCACAAGGCCTATAAAGACATGGTGGAGGGGGCACTGCCTAAGGCACTATGAGCCTTGACCTGAGCCCTAATTCGCTAGGACCTCTCATACAACATGCTTGACTGAAGAGCTCAGACCCCGCCCCCCCGTACATGCAAAACTCGAAGGCTGTGCTGCTTATAGCCTGATCGCTATCGTATGGTTGTGGAAGCTGAGGTCAGTGCTGAGCAGAGGGCTATATCTGCTCATTTGCAGATCAGACAGAAATAAACCACATGCCATGTAGACAACCAGCCACACTGTTCTGAAACCAGTAATGCAGAGGTAAGTATAAATAAGTGCATGCTGGGAACATTGTGTCCTCCTCTAGTGTAATAACGTTAAACTAAGACCGTTGGAATATTATGAGATCAGGGTTAGTGTTTTAGCATGCTAGCATGCTAACTTCAGTAGATAACTCTGGATCTTAGACACTGCTAATGACCACAAGGCTTCCACACATGGATTCACTGGTAATCTACACCAAGGCAAAAGTAGCACTCGTCATTGAAGATGACTCGCTGCCATGCCATGTGGTGTTAAGGGCAGTCGTCTTAACGGTCTGCGTGCATGTAGTCCTGTGTCATGGTTCATGGTTCATGTAGGCCTCCCCGATCTTTCATGTTTCTGGTGCTTTTTCTATCTGCTGCCACCAACAGCATGCTATGGTAATGTTCCATAACCGGTATGAAGCACAGTACATCAGTAGAACCATCCTGCTTAAAGGAGCCCTACAACGCGACCCCTCTCTTCCAACTGCTGAAATTGCTTCAGAACTCTTCTCTGAGGCAGACCTTACTTGCAAGAGATGCTACCAACACAACAGCACAAGTCAGAATGGAAAGCATGTGCAACAGGACGACACATATAGTCAGTCAGGTACAGCATTAAGACCCATCCTTACTTACGCCACATGCACAGCTGAGCGTGAAACCTGAATTATTTGCATGTCTCCAAATGTCAAACCTACCCACCAAGTTTCTTTACTATCAGTTGTTTCCTTCCGAGTGCAGTTATTTTTCCATGATGAGTCCAAATTTCTATGTCAATGAGCCAAAATCAGTTTATTAAAGCTTCTATGGTTTAAGGCTTATTTTCCATATGCAGTCATAACAAAAAAATCCACACTGGAATTATTATCATGTAACATAACATATTGATTTGAGGGTATTGGGACAAATTACCTGACATATACATATCACAGTGTAGAGTACAGAGCATATGGCATATGGTCTGTGCACAGTATAGTCTTCCATAAGATGATGTCACTGAGAGTAGACCAGTTGTGCATTGCTAAGGCTCCTACAGAGAATATATTCCCTTTATATATAATCTATTGGAGCTTTAAAGAAGAAGAACAGAAGCTATAATCATCCACCACCCAACCCACACCAGTGTGGTTAAGACATGTAGCTGAGAACAGAGGAAGCACCAGGCCCAAAGCGGATGTGTATGTGTGTGTCACAAGCTCTTAGAGACTAAAGAGGAGCTTGTCATACGTCCACTGCTTACAAGACCCCCGACCTAGACTAGAGCTCCACCCAGGTTTTATTTATGATAAACATAAATTATGATTTATTCTATACAGAGAAACATGTTTATGCTTTATCAGCAACTTAGCTACTTAAATATATATAAATATATATATATATATATTTTCCATTGTATATACAGAGAGTGAGAGAGAGCGGCCCATCACCCAAAACCACAAATATGGCCTTAAACCCACAGCAACAAAGAGGAAACTGCTACTGCTAAGAAAACCACACTGGACTACAATGAGCATTGCAGAACTGAGAGAAAGAGATGCATGCTGGGAATTCTCTCCTACTGTCCTAAAGTAACATCAGGCCTTAAAGGCCAACGAGCATTCTGCATGCATGATGAAGTGTGGTTTCTTCAGAACACAATTGCAGAGCCGCATAACCAATAACCGCCGCCATAAACTGAATAACTGTACCACCTTTAGCGACAACAATGACGACCAAATGCTTCCTAAAACTGGAGATCACTCTGTTAAGTGGAGGAACAGTGCTGGCCCAGTCTTCATTGCAGGGTCTTGACCTCAACCCCTCTTCACAGCTTTGGAGTGAACTGGAACGCCAAGTTATAAGCCAGGGCCTCCCATCCAACATCAGATGATGCTTGACCGAATGGGCAGAAATTCACACAGACACTCCTGAATGTTGTAGAAAGGCTTCCTAGAAGAGTGGCGGTTGTTATAGATGCAAAGAAGAGGGAAGCTTCACATTCATTCCCATGGATTTAGAATGCCATGTCAAGCAAGCTCATATGGGTGTGATGTAAAGATGTCCACATACTTCTGTCCATTTAATGGATTGCATCAGCTCAGACACCCCTGTGCATGCACAAAGCCAAAGGCTGTGCCACCCACAAGCAAGTTTAGGCTGATCGCTATCTCAGGGCTGTGGAAACTGAGGTCAGTGCTGAGCAGAGGGCTTTATCTGGCCATCTGCAGATCAGAGAAAAATAAACCACATGCCATGTAGACAACCAGCCACACTGTTCTGAGACCAGTGATGCAGAAGTGAGAGGAAATAGCTGCATGCTGGGAACATTATGTCTCCTAATAGTGTAAGAACCTGAAATGAGACTGGTGAACGTGTAAAGGGTTATTTCGAGACAAGACAGATCGGGGTTAGCATTTTAGCATGCTAACTTAAGTAGATATCTCTGGCTCTGAGACACTGGCACTGACCACAATGCCTCCGTGTACGGATTAGTTGGTCTCCACCAAGACAACAGCGGGACTCGTCAGTGAAGAGGACTCACTGCCTTCTGAGCCACTCAATAACAGTCTGGTACGACACCATTGCAGTCTTTGGTGATGTGGACGTGGTGTTAAGAATCCATGTCTCCCAAACAGTTCTTCTCTTTGTGTTGCTATGCTCTTGGTGGAATTTAGCGATTTCTGGTTTTGCATGTTTTACCATTTGGAGGTGATGCCTCTCACTGTGGTTCACTGTCCATACTACAAGATATACGTTGTTGCATTGGCATAGAGTAAGACACCAGGCTTATGAACCCACGAGGGAGGAAACCACCCACTGCAGCCTTCACCCTAATATTGACACCCCCTCATACACAAAACACCCAGTCCACCCTAACCTCAACCCAAACCCCCAACCCTAACCTCAACCCAAAGGCTAATCAAAACCCTGCCCTAACCCTAACCTTAACCTCAACCCAGAACTTAATCCTAATCTTCACCCTGGTCCTAAACCTAGCTCTAACCTTAACCCAAACTCTAATCCTAATACCAAACCCTAACCTCAGCCCTTACCTCAACCCAAAGCCCAACCCTAACCTCAACTAAAACCTAATTCTAACCCTGGGCCAAATCCTAACCTCAACCCAGTACCTAATCTTAACGCTGTCCTACTCCTAAACCTAACCTTAACCTCATCCCAAAACCTAATCCTGACCCTCAGCCAGGATGTGGTGTGAGCATGTCTGAACCAGTTGGTTGTGGACGTTGAGATGGTCTGTATTACACCTGTTACATGTTCAGTGAGTTCTCAGGTGAACATCTACAGATACGAACTTGGACACACACGTCCCAACTCCCACACATGTAGACTCAGTAGATTATTAATAAATCTCATTCACACAGTCATTAAAAGTTTCTTGATCATCTGCTGAACGAATTCAGATGTGTCTTTATTGCTACGTCTATGATGCAGTATGTGTGTATGTTTAAGCTTTATTGTTCAAACCACCAGAACTGAATTCTAGTTCACTCATCAGACAGAGGCAGATGAAGTTATTTGCTTCATGTGGTGAGATTACTTGCCACCCAACCCCCACCCATATGTCTAAGAGTCTAAAAAGAGGAAGCGAATAACAAGACATCTTGCTGAAACAGGAAGTGTATATGCACGTTTACTTATGCTGACATCAGAAACACCAGCTTTGTGGGAACAGGAGAATAACGACATCATGTCATGTGACCACTGTGGGCAACCCAAAGCCTACATTGGGACTGGCTAAAGTCAGCTGATCTGAAGTTCCTATCAGTAGCACGGAGAGTGGTTGACTGCAAATCATCTACCTGGTGTCTGTACTCACTGGCTCCTTTATTAGCAGCACATAAAGGCCCACATTAACAATCTCTAACCTTTCTGTTGCTGCATAGTGTATATGCTGCTATGTATATATATATATATACATATATACATAGAAATAAAAATTGTTACACAAATTGCTGCACCCAAAAGGAATCAACCGACAGGAATGAGGTGGGTAGGCTCGACATTGGGGGATATGCAAATGATTAAATTTCTTGCTCAGATGCGGATGTGATGTAAGCAGGGACAGGCCTCATCACTGAACCTGACTGACCCAACAGCCACGAATACAGACATTCAGTGAGCAGTGATGCGCTTCATGAGTCATCCTGTTAGCTCGAGCACTATTGGCAGATGGCGGCACAACGCAGGGCTTCAGGCATGCGGATCATTAAGGTGACTGCCCTCAACACCATGTCAGTGTCACCAAAGACTGCAAGGGTGTCGTATCAGACTGTCATGGAGTGACTCTGAACGGCCTTTACTTGATCACCAAGGGGTTCCCACCTGGTGGGTACCTAAAGACTGACCCATGAACCGTATCACAGAGCTAAATGGATTGGCAAGTTAATACACAAAATATACCTTTTCATTCTACTGCAAGACGATGTCACACTAGTTCACATCACTTTCAGCAGACATAAACAGAACCACAGGATCCTGTACAGCTGATGCGATTTATTTATGAGCCGTACATATGAAAGAAAAGTATGTTGTGATATCATGCTACAAACACGCTAAAAAACTGCAAAAACAATAAAATAAAAATGTTATTATCAGATGTACAGCCATCTGTTCAAAACAACTTTTAAAAAGATTTTAACCATTTATGAAACATTATTATATTATATATTATATTTTTTGTCCATTCTAATGTTAACAGACTGAAAAAAATACATATACATTAATAATGCCAAAATGGCTCATATCCAATATGTTAAGTTCAGAAGTTGTATATTAATATCTCTGTAGAAGATGTATTTATTTTTATTCAATTACAAAATCAACAGAACCTGTAATATGACTGTACGACATTCCTTACACAGATGTACACACATTAAACCTTTACATATGCTCAGAATGCTTCATAAAATGCAATACTTTCTAAGAGCTAAATATAAAAATACACACAATAATATTAAATCCACAATCATTATAAAAATATCATTATAAAATATGGTTTCTGCAGTTTTACACGCTTGAACAAACTGATGTGAAAGGGAAGAGGTTTGCAGAAGTAATGGAATGGTGAGGAGGGTGAATGTAGACTGACCACTATAAGAAATTACTAATCCACTAAATGTTAATATACGTGTGGGAGTAAGATTGTGTGTCTGTGGAGGGGGTAAATACATGTGTGTAGGTGTGTGTGTGTGTGTGTGCTTGTGGGTGTGTTTGTGTCTCTGTGGGCATGTGTGTGTATATGTAAACCTATAGGTTAAAGGTCAAATACCTGCAGGCAATAATCGGAGAGCTGACCATCCGGTAACACTTCCTACTCTTCGGTGAAAGACAGATGGAAATTCAGCGTATGTGTATATGTAGAAGGGTGTATGTGATGGCTATGGCTATGTGTGTGTATGTGTATGTGTGTGTGTGTGTGTGTGTGTGTGTGTGTGTGTGTGTGTCTGTGTGTGTGTCTTAGGGCACGTGTGTATATACTGTCTATAAATATCTGGGTGTAGGGGTGCATAAGTCTACATGGAAGGGTATATTTATGTATGTATGTATGCATGTGAGGGAAATGTGTGTGTGTGTGTGTGTGTGTGTGTGTGTATATTAGTAGTGTGTGTGTGTTTGTGTATATATTAGTAGTGTTTGTGTGTGTGTGTGTGTGTGTGTGTGTTTGTGTGTGTGTGTGTATTAGTAGAGTGTGTGTGTGTGTGTGTGTGTGTCTGTATTAGTAGAGTGTGTGTGTGTGTGTGTGTGTGTGTGTATTAGTAGAGTGTGTGTGTGTGTGTGTGTGTGTGTGTGTATTAGTAGAGTGTGTGTGTGTGTGTGTGTATTAGTAGAGTGTGTGTGTGTGTGTGTGTGTGTGTGTGTGTGTGTGTGTGTGTGTGTGTATTAGTAGAGTGTGTGTGTGTGTGTGTGTGTGTGTGTGTGTGTGTGTGTGTGTATTAGTAGAGTGTGTGTGTGTGTGTGTGTGTGTGTGTGTGTGTGTGTGTGTGTATGTGTATGTGTGTGTGTGTGTGTGTGTGGTTGTGTGTGTGTGTGTGTGTGTGTGTTAGTAGAGTGTGTGTGTGTGTATGTGTGTGTGTATGTGTGTGTATTAGTAAGTTGTATTAGTTGTTGTGTGTGTGTGTAGTTGTGGTAGTTGTGTGTGTGTGTGTGTGTGTGTGTGCTAATTCAGTCTAATGCTGGCGTATTCTGTATTTTCTTCAGTGTCCATCAGTTTGTTTGCTGGCCTTGATTTCTTTGCTGGTTTTGATCTGTTGCTGTGGACTACAGTAGAGTACGTCACATCATCCTGCAGAGAAAACACATTAACAAATACTGGGTCACTTCAGCACAGGGTATATACTACCATTCAATGAGCTTATTAAGCCCTATCAATTAATAAGCTGCTTATTACATTATTATACACATTATTAATAAATATCTAGCGTTACAAGAGCATTTTCCAGAATTCTGATGTATGTACCTGACTTTCAACCCTACAAATAAATTATCTTAGGCTTGTTTTGGTCTCAGATTTTGACTCAAGACCGGTAAACCCTGATAAGATATAAACTGTGTGAATTGAAGTGCATTTAAACTCTACACTATACATGATGTTTGACAATGGAGAACTTAACCACTTGTTGTTGGCTTGATTAAGAAACACTATACTGGACACCACACAGGAGCAAATATTTCTGAAGTAGAATGGACAAATTAAACTGCCCCGGGATGATTATTACATTCTAGTTATTGTTTAATACTGTAGTAATAAGCAGCTTCTCAATTACCACTAATTAGCTTGTAGGGCATTATAAGGAGTCCACAAACTGAAATGCTACCAAATATTATTTTGCAAATATTTTGCATATGCATATGATCCAGAGCAACTATGCGACTGCAATGATACTCACCACTTCTTGAGGTTCCTTGGATGTATCTTCGTTTACAGTGTCGTACAGCACAAGAGATTCATCCTGTAACACAAATTCGGCAAAACCATGAGAACACATTCAGCTGCCTAGGACACCCACTACGTAACTACACCAAGGGCTTTCCTTCCTCTAATACATGTGAACCAACATATTAATCCACTAATGAACTGATCCAGGTGTACTGGGTAAAGGAGTGAACAAAAATGTCTAGCTTCCACTGGACTAGGATTGGGACCCCCTGACTCATTGGCTATCTACACTCTTTGTTAAACAGGTGTTTAAGTTTTCTATAAGAACCCTGGTTTTTCTACATTAGAGTAGAACCATTAACCTGTATTCACAGTGTATATTGCTGTTGCTAAAGAAGCCTTGAAGAAACAGGTTTTAAAGGTGCACCATACAGGTCCACAGTATAGGCTTAAGTTCACTGACTGCAACCCAGCTTATCTGTTGTGGCCTAGTTTATCAGCCTTTTCTCTACTAGCAATGGAAAATGACCACCACTGGGCAGTTGCAACTAATGATATTAGACCACACCACCAATGGGAGGAGATCATGGTAAGACCAATATTTGTTATTGGGAAACAAAGCTGAGTGGACAAAAAATGAGCCACCTGTGACTGAAGTCTACCTAATAGCATGTAATACCTCCACTAGCACGAATTAAAGCTGAGACTGGATTTGGCATGTACTGGACACGTTTCCAGATGTAGTCCACATCAGTGTTCAGACACTGTTGCATCTAAGAGTTGTGTAGTTGGGCCAGATTCCCTCGCACAATTCTGAGGAGAGGTTCCTGTAGACTGGGATTTTAGCCACTGCTGGTAGACCCGTATGACCATACGCTTCCATACACCTGCAGATTCAGCTACTTCCTTCACACTATGGTCTTTGGCCACGCCCACATGCAATCAAGAACCCTTGATAATGTAAGAAGTGGAGGTGAACCACAGGGCCAGTTTGTGCAAGTGCATCCCATTAGCTTCAAGGCTTTCCCACAACAGAGATGCCACATCAGCATTAACACAGCGGCCCTACTTCTGATCATACCTGTGTCTCCTGATCTCTTCTCCCCTCTGATTTGCTCTCACAGCTCTCCACCGGCCTCTGTCTCTGAGCTGCGGAATCCAACCACAGATACTTATACACAACAGCAGCTCAAAGCTCCAAACACAGAGTGCGTGAGAACAGTGAATAGAGGGTTAGTACAAGCGTGAATACCTCTGTATCTCCAGCAGATGATCCCGGTGAGAACCATCAACAGCAGTAAGCCCCCCACAGCAGCATAAATGAAGGGCTCAGACTGGCTGGGTGGTAGACTGGGAGTACCTGTATTTGAAATGAGAACATGAGTAAGTTCTGATATAAGTTTGATTGATTGTATAAAATGAGTGCATCATTACCAGGTGGTGAAGACCTTGTGGCAGATTTGGTTGAACTGATAGTCCTGGTTTTCCCAGCCTTTGATGTTTTGAATTGTTTGACTGTGGTCACAGAAGAAGGATGTGTAGCTGGAGCCCCTGCAAAAGAAAGATCTGTTGAGCGGCTCATAATAATTCATTCCAAAACTGTCTGGTCCAAACACACCAACACACCACCGACACCATGTCAGTGTCACTGTGGTGCTGAGAATGATCAACAGCACCCCTAATATCTGCCCTGTGGTGGTGTTATGGGGGTCCTGAGCATTAAAGAACAGGGTAATAAAGTATACAGAGAAACAGTATAACTGTAGAACTATATATCGTTGCTGTCCAAAATGCCCACTTTAAAGGAAAGGCCAAAAACTTTATTTCACTCTAATGTAAGTCAATGGAACCAGACTTTCCAAGCTTCTCTGGGCCATTTCTGTGGGTCCATTCATCAAGAAGTTGTAACACAATTTAAACAGCCTCTGTTAGGTTCAAATGATACAGAAAAGTCAAAATTGGCAACAATGGAGATATGTGTTTTTCTTTAGACAGTGACGGTCTGCTATTCTATGATCAATATCACTATTAGAAAAATAAAATGTTTCCGTTACATAAAGCTACAACACTGCATGTGGCTGGAAAACTACTAAAACTGAGCTGAACGTCCACAGAAAGACATAAAGGTATGTGGACACTTTAGCTGCAATGTCCAGAAAGCACTCCTGGGAGGAGGTTAACTAGACTGATTGACTAGCTCCATCGAGCCTGTATATCTCCATATATGCATATACACATAAAGGAATACTTGTATAAATAGTTGCACCTAGAAGGAAACTTGGTGGGAAGGTTTGACATTGTGAGACAAGTGACTGATTCAAGTGTCAAGCTCAGCCGTGGATTTGTCACTGTAACTGACTGACTGAACAGCCATTATTGTGGACATTGCAGTGATGCCTCCATGTGTCATCCTGTTAGTGCCAGCACCACTGGCAGACGGCTGTATGACGCAGGACTACATGCACCCAGACAGTTACGATGACTGCCCTTTGATGGAGTCTTCCCACAGGCCATGAGACTATTAAACTCATACAATGCTGCTCCAATTCTTTTTTGAATACTCCATACCTGGGAGCACCAGGGCAATACACTATCTGGTATATCTACTTAATTAAAATGTATTTATCTGTTGATATACATATGTTTACATACGCACTACACTTTGCATTACATTGCACTTTGCACTTCCTGATCTACTCTGAGCCAATGCAACATAATTTTGTTGTGATGCATGTTGTACAGTTTTAAATGAAATTTGAATGACAATAAAGTCTGTCTAAGTCTAAGATGACCAGCGAACTTGTGTCCAGAAGGCCTAGTGTCACTCCACCTCCACTCCTCCTGCAAAATCTGCTGGAACTGTATGATTCAAGCTGCAGGGGATGGATTATCACAGGACACCTCTACAACTCCATGCCGAGACATCTGGCATGTTGCATTAGCAGATACGGCAACCAGATGCCATCCTGAGAGACACTACTTCTGTATGTGTAGCTCAAAAATAGTGATCATATCAGTCTAAATTTATCATCATTTGTTCTCCCTGGTATCCTTTATCTTCCTTCCCAACAGCACTGCAACCTCACACTTCGTCCTGGGTGCAGATATTATTTTAATGATACACATAAATATATGCATTTGTGAAATTTAATCTTGGTACTGATTTTCCAGCTTCACATTTAATTGTCCTGTTCCACCTTAAGTGGTGCTGCAGTTACAATAAGGTTCTTGAAACATAGAGACAGTTTTAAAAAAGCAACTAGCAAACAAAAAGCCAACATCAGCAGAGTTATAATCAGACACTGGATGTACTAGATTAACACATCTTAGTGACTGAGATAATAGTGCAGACCAAAACTCTTCACACTGTACTCCACCTACTACACTAATGAGTGGATGTCTAAGGGTACTGTGCTGAGCTGCATGCTATGTAGCGTGCTAGTTTGCACTTTGGGATGCTCCGTTAGAATCGCAGGACAAAATCTCTGACATTTATATTTCAGCTTTCATTTATCATCAGTAAATACAACTGATAAAGCAGCACACTTCAGTATTCAGTACTAGGTAATATTATCTACAGTGTGCTTTACTGACTTTGCTGGATCAGCTATGGCTTTGTAGTCTCTGTACATTCTGCCACTGTGCCATCAAATGAACGTGAAGTTGTCCAGCAAGAGACTACAGAGCATTAAACTAAATGAGTCCCATTGTAATACTGCTTTACACAGAGGATGTTAAAGTTCATCCAGTCTAATAGTCTGTGGCTTTCCTTTTCTAAGTTACAAGATCACCTGGACAGATAGCAGCCAGAAGGGAGAAGCATCCTTCATATACCAGTCAGACACTTCCTACTAATGTATCCATTAAACACATACTACTGTAGGAAGCCCTGAGATCCATCATCATGTACCGTCATACACAGACTTCAACAAAGCTCTCACATGTACGAGTAATTTAAACCAGGAACTACATTCAACACAAGGAACGACAGAATAACACCACCTAGAATAGAGCTCAGAACGTACGACAGTACACAGCTTATACACTAAGGGCCACTTGTACACACACAGGACTAAAGCACTTAGAGGAAACAGGAGCACAGTGATAACTGGGAGGAGCTAGGTAGCCAAGGTAACAGGGTGAAAAACCAAGGTAAAGAGAAATTAGTGGGTGGAGTTACACCAGAAAGTTACCAGGATGTAGACTTTATAGGACAATATTAATATACATATACTCTATTAATCATCTACACTAAACTACCGCACACACACCCTCAACACTGGACCCTCATTACAGCTCTGCTTGGAGGATCAGTCCTGTAACACTAACAACATCCTATACAGCTGATTCAGCACACTTTGCAGTAGGAATACAGATCAGTGTGTTACCTTCAACAGTGAGTCTGATGACCATGGATCCACTTCTCTCAGTGTCACACTGGTAATCTCCTCCATCCTCTTCAGTCAGGTGTGATATGAGTAGAGAGAGATTTCCTGGAGAGTGATCATTAACCAGCTGAACTCTGTTTTGGTACTGACCACTCTCATTGGATATCTTCTCCCATTTATTCCTGTATCTGGTCCAGGTGAAGGTCTCAGGTTTGGCACGTAGCTCGGTGCAGGAGCAGGGCAGCAGTACTGACCCTCCTCTATGTGCTGTGATAGACTGTGTATATTCACTCTTTGTCAGAGTGCAGCCTGGAGAAACACATATTCAGGATTGAGGACTGTTGTTTACATGTGACGAGTCATCCAGAAGCACTAAATGCTGCTTTATAAGTTAAATATGAGTTATAATAATTAATAAACGACTGAACAAATGGGTTATCATAAGATACCAAGATGATGAACTGTATGTATGTAGCTACAACCTTCCAAACACCTGACTACTGCTACACACAGCAAATCACTACTAAACCTTTACTGCACAAATGAAGCCGCACCACCAAAAGCTCAGTAATAGATTTACAGTACAGAGCTGTTCATTACTCTAAACCTCCAGCACTGAGTTTCATTTACATCCCTAAACCACCTCACAGTTATTTAATCAGTTCACCATCATTACACAGGAGACCAGCATCATTACACCTCCTTCCAGCTTTACTGCAGAACTAGCACACTAGTGCATATGACATGTTCACTGAGTGAAGCTTTAAAGCTGATTCTATCAGGGATGTAGTTATGAGATTATCACTGCACTGTGTATGTGGATCAGATTAGAGATTTACCTTCAACAGTGAGTCTGATATCTCGGGATCCGCCACCGTCAACGCTACACCAGTACTCTCCTCTATCCTCTTCAGTCAGGTGTGATATGAGTAGAGAGAGATTTCCTGGAAAGCGATCATTACCCAGCTGAACTCTGTTTCTGTACTGATCACTCTCACTGGATATCTCTTTCCAAGTGTTTGTGCGGTATTTACTCCAGCTGAATTTCTCAGGTCTGCACTGTAGGTCAGTGCAGTAGCAGGGCAGCAGTACTGACCCTCCTGTGTATGCAGTAATCTTTTCTAGCTTCTGTTGGTCTTCCAGTGTGCAGCCTGCAGGAACACATCAGTGAATGACCTTCACCATCATCACCTCCGTAACACTCACTCCACCAGAAACAGGACGGTCCTGTAAAGGTGGTGTTCTAATAAGACATGCTTGACCAGCCTGAGCCCAGTTTCTCCCAGCATTCTAACGTTACTTCTGTTATTACACTGTAGAGAAACTCACTGCAGCTCCAGCAGTAAACAGTTCTAACAGCTCTGCTTACTTGGAGAAGGAGGTGTGTAGCAGCTTTGGAGCCAACCAATCAACTCAAATGACCAGCTGCCCTCAAATGGTTACTGCCCACTGCATATCCTCACCTTCCCTCATCATCAGTAAGATCATACAGCATGATTATGAACTAGGCTTTAAATGGTGCTGGGTTATATGTTGGAGTGTCTCCAGTAAGAGAGAGAATGGTGCACTCACCTTCAGCAACATGGAGCACAAACAGCAGACCCAGCCAAACCTGCATACTTCCTGAGTGACGAGACCTGAACACTACATACAGCGACAGCACCACTGCAGAGACCACCACCTCCTACACCTGCTCTACTGACCGATCTGTCAGCTACACCGATACTACACTACCACAGCACCTCTGCAGAACTCTGTTACACCTGCAGTCTACCTGATACAGTCAGCACACGAGCAAACCCTGTACCTCTCTCAGCAGGACTGTGCTGGACTCTTCCGCACTCTAATGTTGACTTCTCAAAGAGGAAGTGTGTTTAGATGAGCCTATCTTTCTCTTTCTGTCACTCAGCTACACCAAAAATAGTGATGGGGCAGCATCCTGTCAGCTCTTCCTCTTTCTTCTCTTGCAGCACATGACACATGTAGTTGATTGTTGGTAAAGCCACGCCCCCCATTTCTTTTTCTCTTTCTCTCTGTAGAGTTAGCATGCACTTGCACTGCTAGTGATGGAACTAGAGAGAGCAGAATAGCACACTCTTCTTCATCTGATTATTCATGTATATATGAGATAATCATCAGCTGGACTTAAGAAAAGGTGATGAGAGCTCCGTGAAGTGGTGCTGAGTTAGCTAGATTTTTACTGAACAGGTGAGATGTGTTATTGTTTATGACTGGCTACTGAAACAGGCCGTCAGGATATCACTGCTGTGGATGTTGTGGCCTGTGATGTGATGTACCTGTGTTACAGTGTAGTACTGTACAGTCGTTTTACCTGTAGAGTAAATTAGCCGGTTAGCTTGTACTGTCTACCACTCGGTTATGAAGAACAGTCTGCTCTCTGAATACCGCACACAGAACTGGAATACTCCACTCTGACTGATCATCAGATTCATCTGCTTTGTGTTCTTCCACATGCTCAGTGCAGTTACACATTCTCACCAGAGAGGTCACTAAATCCCCAAATCCACAAAACTTACAGACTGCTGCTTTAATACTAGAAATGTATTTATTAATAACAATACAAAACTGTGTGTTTAATGTTTAATATTCTAATTTTTATTTAAACAATATTAATAACAAGAATGTTTATATCTATGAATATAATTTCCTAATATTAATGTCAAAGGAAAAAAATCAGAGAACACTGCAAAACCCACCAAGCACTTTGGGCAGGTGGATTATTCTCAGCGCTGCAGTGACACTGAGGTGGTGGTGGTGTGTTAGTGTCTGTTGTGCTGGTATGTGTAGATCAGACACAGCAGTGTCCCTTGGGCTTGTGTTCACTCCCTGTCCACACTATTAGACACTCTTACATTGCTCGTCACATTTGTAGATGTACAGTCAGAGAAGATAGCAGTTTGTGTTGGTCATCCTCTAGTCCTTCATCAGTAGCCACAGAACTTTGCCCACAAGACGCTGCCCACAGGACACTACCCACAAGACGCTGCCCACAGGACGCTATCCATAGGATGCTGCCCACAATACGCTGCCCACAGGATGCTGTTGGCTGGATAGTTTTGGTTGCTTGACAATTCTCGACCCAGCTGTGACACTGAGGTATCCAACAGCACCGTGATGTCTGATCTACTCACACCAACACCAAACACACTGACACATCACCACCACCAGATCAGTGTCACTGCAGTGCGGAGAATGATCCACCACCCACATAATACCTGCTTTACCTATATATACAATACCTATATTTATTTATAGCTTTAAAATGTAGGAAAGTATTTATGTTACATACATAATCCATACAGCATAACTAATAAAATGTTCAGTAAATTGTGTACCTGTAATAACTATGTAGTTACACATTGCAAAAACTGTGGCGTGTTCTGATCGTGATAGGAGGCGTGTATTACCTACATTATGGGAGGAGTTACACTGCATCTGCACAGGAGACACTGAATGCCATTCATCTAGTGACTCCTAACATTCAGCCAGCTGTAGTAGTATGACTGTGCTGTGACGTGATAAAGGTTTAATAATGTAGGTCCCCTTAAAAATGGATCATACTACCTTAAAAGCAATGCCCTGGTCCTGCAGTCTCACTATGTCTACCTGTCCACTGATGTTAAGGTGTAACCTTTACAGAGCTACTGTGGAATGTTGGTGTTGGAACATGATAAACTGATCAGATCACATGGATTAACACCACTCTGGATTTCCCCACTACATACATACAGATAACCCTATTAGAGATGATGGAGAGGTGCTGTAGTCATGCAGATGCAGTGATGTCAGCACTCTCATACTGTAGGGAACTACACACCACCTATAATCAGATAAACAGACAGACAGAAATCAGTTGCTGGTCTACAGATCACATGTGTTGTCCGTAGCTGGGTGGATGTCTGTTGAAGCTCTTCTCTGTTCCAGTCTCACTGCTCCATCTTCATCATTAGAATCATAAGATGAACAAAAACCTTCAGGTCATGAACAAATCCTGTACATTCACACAGACAAGTAAACAGTACCAGTAGCAGTACTATGCTGGCTGAACTGGGTAGTGTGTACCTTTGGTTCTACAGTAGACCACAGCTACTATAATGTGGAGAATGATCACAGTCACCAAGGCATAGGGGACGAAGGGCAGAGGCACCGGAGGTTCTGCAACACCGACATGAATAAAGACAGATCTACAAGTTAAGATCAGCTTAACAGTATGAGGCTTCTGAGGAAACTGGGTCCTGATCAACATCACCAATGTGGTTTAGTAATGAAGCACCATTTAGACTGTTTACATAGACCTTAAATGGTAACATGTAAAGCTGATGTCTGTGAATGGAGTCTGCTGTTACCTTTCTGGGAAGAAAATGTGGAGGAAGGTTTAGATGAGGTCTTCAGATGAAAGGTGGTGTGATGTGTTGGAAAAGTTGGTTTTGCTGGACCCCCTGGAAACAGAGAAGACTTTGACAGTGTTCATTGTCCCAGGGCTATATAGTCTAGTTACCCCAGTTACACCAGTACTTGGTGGGTATTGGTGTTGCTGGGAGGTAAAACTAAACTCATCTAGTCCTAGTTCTAGTCTGTTTTGGTACACTGGAAATCCTGAGGTCTGAATGAACTTTACTGTAGTCTAAACCACTCACTTTACATTCAGCTCCTACCATTTCTACAGCTACAGCACTGCAGGTGGATGGAGACCAAGCAACACAGATCAGACTGACTCCAGAACAGCTGAAAAGACATGTGGACACTTTAGTTACAGTCTCCAGAAAACCCTACTGGGAGAAGATCCCTATAGCCTGCATATCTACCAAGTTCAGAACATTTCTACCATGTGGCATCTTACGACTTATATTAGTGTCTACCAGAACTCTCAAAGCTCTACAATAATAATCACACCACACACTTCTGTACTTTACCTACTACACTGATAATGAATGCACTGTTAATGGTGTGGTATGATTTGTGCACTAGGGTGCTAGTGAGTAGTTTGGGACACAATAAATCTGAACCTTTCATTTATCACCAGTACAGAAATAAATCATATAATATAGACGCAAGCGGCAATTGGCGGGGTCCTCGCATGTCATAAGTCCACTGAGGCCTTTTGGAAAAGCACGGCCTCACAAGGACTAAAGCAGTTCTGACCTTATTTCTAGATCTATTAGATCTAGGTTTAACAGCTAAGATGTAGTTTAGTGTCATTCGTCTGTATTTTAACAGCTCAGAAGTGCTTAGAGGCCCAAAACTGCAGTTTGAGGGAACCTTGTTTACTTGACAGACAGAGAGGTAAAACCTATAGGTAGTGGGAGTTTATCTTCAGGTCTTCATTCGCCATAAATAATGAGCAGTGGTCTATTAACATTATAGAGGCTGAGGCTCATGTGTACAGGCCCGTATTGCATTAGGGACCATTGTGGCACACAGAAGTGAGATTAAAGGCCTTAGAATTCTTCAGAAAGCCTCCAAGTGTTTAGATCATTGATCAGGGGCCTGAGACAGACAAGTGTACCAAGTTTCATTAAGATTGACCTTTGACCCTTGGTTTTATAAGCTGTAATTTCTGAACGAATAGATCAAAATAGCAGAGCGGTAGTCCATTTTCTGACACAACATGTATTTACAACGTTATGCAGGACATAGAGTTGAATCAAATGACATCAGGAGTTCATTTATAGACTGTGTAACAACATTGTAATAAGCGTTTTAGTTATTTTTAGTGTTTTTAAATGCTATAGTGCCCCCTAAAGGCCAAACTGCACCAAGTTTTGTACATCTCATTAGCGTCTTAGTGCATACATGTCTGTTAAATATTGAGTTGATCTAAGTAAAGGCTGAGGAGTTATAGCAATATAGGCTGTAAATTTTAAGTAAGCCAACTTTTCAAATAAGTCAACTTTTTTTTTTAAATAATTACTGACTTAGAGACTCCACAGAGTATTTTAAGACCAGTTCGGAATGGCTATGATCAAAATCCAGGGACTAGTTTGAAAAGTAGCATTTTTAAACCGTTAAAGATTAAAACATAACTATACATTTTTTTAATGAATTGTATTTACAAAATTGTTTGAAATACTCCAGTGCATGATGGGAATGCATTTGTTTGAGATTAGGTTGAAATACCTATGAGATATATTTGATTTTCCAAAATAGTGCCAACTAGTTACCAAATATTTTGAAATTTTACTGGCTGTTACAAAGTGCCTCCAAACACATACCAATCAAGTTTCATGCTGATTGGTTAATGTTAAGCCTGTCAAATGCCTACTGAAAACTGATTAGCTAATGGCGTCCATAAATTTTGATGTATCAAATCGTCCTTAAAGATTCACTTATAGACTGTCTCAAGGATAAAGTGTAAAAAAATTTATCTCAATCTGTCTTACGGTTGCTGAGAAACAGTTATGTAGCCTTTATAGCGCCCCCTATCAATGTAAATGCACCAAATTCGAAAGGCCACCTCAGAATCTAGTCCTGAAACAAATTCCAAAGTTTCAATTTTTGAATGAAGCATTTTTGAGTTACAGAATTTTTTATTAAATATGTATTTTCTTGAAAGGGTTCATTTGCATAAGGCGGCCATTTTGTTTACAAAAGTCAACATGTTTTTGATAATTATTGAGGTTCATGGTCTAGAGGATTTTTTTAGTTTTTTTTCAGAATTTTCAGGCTTAAACCCTGAGACTAGTTTGCAAAAGCAGGTTTTGCATATTATGCTAATTAGAAAAAGATCTAAGTAGGCGGAGCTTAATGGTCCGAAGGGCAAAGTGATTTGTTTTGACCCAAGAAACCTGGCAAAATGTCATTTTGTCTGGCAAAATTTTGGTTTAGGAGTTATAGGCCAAAACGTGTTTTTATTTGCTATAGAGCCACCTTGTGGCCAGTTGGTGCCATTTTTTGTGGCTGAGTCATTTCAGAGATTGTTGTACCTTCCTACCAAGTTTGGTGTTTGTAGGCCTTACGGTCTTTGCTCTACAACACGTTTCAGCCGAGAGAAATCCTAACAAATACAATAGGGTCCCTGCAGTACGTGCTAGAACCCTAATAATCAAGATAATATATGGAAAAATAAGATGTAAAATGCTTTAAATAAGCTTTAAACTCGTATGTTCTGAAGACGGTTATGACTGGCTATTACACAACATCACAGCACTGGCACAATGGCTACATAAAGCAGGACTACCTAAACACAGACAACATCCTTTAAGACAACAGCAACATCGCCATATTAGAGGTGCCCCGGATAGATTATCACAGGACACCATTAGGAATCTCTACAGCTCCATGCCGAGTCGTCTTGCATGTTGCATTAGTAAACATGACGGCCCAATAACACTGAGAGACAATTATCCAACTAATTAGCAGCACAGCAGAGCTATAACCAGACACTGGAGCTACTAGACTTACACATCTCACTGACTGAGCTAATGGTGCAGACCAAAACTCCACTGTACTCCACCTACTACACTAATGAGTGGACTTCTAAGGGTACTGTGCTGAGCTGCATGCTATGTAGTGTGCTAGTTTGCACTTTGGGATGCTCCGTTAGAATCGCAGGACAAAATTAATATTTCAGCTTCATTTATCATCAGTAAATACAACTGATAAAGCAGCACACTTCAGTATTCAGTACTAGGTAATATTATCTACAGTGTGCTTTACTGACTTTGCTGGATCAGCTATGGCTTTGTAATCTCTGTACATCCTGCCACTGTGCCATCAAATGAACTTATAACTGACCAGCTAAAGGCTACACAGCATTAAAGTAAATGAGGCCCATTTTAATACTGCTTTACACAGAGGATCTTAAAGTTCATCCAGCCTAATAGTCTGTGGCCTTCATTTCCAAGTTACAAGATCACCTGGACAGATAGCAGCCAGAAGGGAGAAGCATTCTTCATATACCAGTCAGACACTTCCTACTAATGTATCCATTAAATACATACTACTGTAGGAAGCCCTGAGATCCATCGTCATGTACCGTCATACACAGACTTCAACAAAGCTCTCACATGTACGAGTAATTTAAACCAGGAACTACATTCAACACAAGGAACGACAGAATAACACCACCTAGAATAGAGCTCAGAACGTACGACAGTATACAGCTTATACACTAAGGGCCACTTGTACAAACACAGGACTAAAGCACTTAGAGGAAACAGGAGCACAGTGATTACTGGGAGGAGCTAGGTAGCCAAGGTAACAGGGTGAAAAACCTAGGTGAAGACAAATGACGGGGTGGAGTTACATCATAAAGTTCCCAAACAGGAAATAGACTTTATAGGACAATATTAATCTACATATACTCTATTAATCATCTACACTAAACTACCGCACACACACCCTCAACACTGAACCCCCATTACAGCTCTGCTTGGAGGATCAGTACTGTAACACTAACAACATCCTATACAGCTGATTCAGCACACTTTGCAGTAGGAATACAGATCAGTGTGTTACCTTCAACAGTGAGTCTGATATCTGTGTGTCCACTTTTCACTCCATCACACCTGTACACTCCTCCATCCTCTTCAGTCAGGTGTGATATGAGTAGAGAGAGATTTCCTGGAGAGTGATCATTAAACAGCTGAACTCTGTTTCTGTACCGACCACTCTCATTGGATATCCTCTCCCAGTTTCCACTGTTTTGACGTCCCTTTGTCCAGGTGAAGGTCCCAGGTTTGGCACGTAGCTCGGTGCAGGAGCAGGGCAGCAGTACTGACCCTCCTCTATGTGCTGTGATAGACAGTGTTTGTCCCCTGTCTGTCAGACTGCAGCCTGCAGAAACACATATTCAGGATTGAGGACTGTTGTTTACATGTGACGAGTCATCCAGAAGCACTAAATGCTGCTTTATAAGTTAAATATGAGTTATAATAATTCATAAACGACTGAACAAACGGCTTATCATAAGATACCAAGGTGATGAACTGTATGCATGTAGCTACATTCCTCCACACACCTGACTACTGCTACACACAGCAAATCACTACTAAACACTACTGCACAAATGAAGCCGCACCCACAAAAGCTCAGTAATAGATTTACAGTACAGAGCTGTTCATTACTCTAAACCTCCAGCACTGAGTTTCATTTACATCCCTAAACCACCTCACAGTTATTTAATCAGTTCACCATCATTACACAGGAGACCAGCATCATTACACCTCCTTCCAGCTCTACTGCAGAACTAGCACACTAGTGCATATGACATGTTCACTGAGTGAAGCTTTAAAGCTGATTCTATCAGGGATGTAGTTATGAGATTATCACTGCACTGTGTGTGTGGATCAGATTAGAGATTTACCTTCAACAGTGAGTCTGATATCTCGAAATCCGCCACCGTCAACTGTACACCTGTACCATCCATCATCCTCTTCAGTCAGGTGTGATATGAGTAGAGAGAGATTTCCTGGAGAGCTATCATTACCCAGCTGAACTCTGTTTCTGTACCGACCACTCTCACCGGATATCTCTTCATATCGGTCGTTCCAGGTAAAGGTCTTAGGTCTGGACCTTAGGTCAGTGCAGGCACAGGGGAGCAGTACTGACCCTCCTGTGTATGCAGTAATATATTTTCTCTGCTGATGGTCTTTCAGTGTACAGCCTGCAGAAACACATCAGTTAATGACCTTCACCATCATCACCTCCGTAACACTCACTCCACCAGAAACAGGACTGTCCTGTAAAGGTGGTGTTCTAATAAGACATGCTTGACCAGCCTGAGCCCAGTTTCTCCCAGCATTCTAACGTTACTTCTGTTATTACACTGTAGAGAAACTCACTGCAGCTCCAGCAGTAAACAGTTCTAACAGCTCTGCTTACTTGGAGAAGGAGGTGTGTAGTAGCTTTGGAGCCAACCAATCAACTCAAATGACCAGCCGCCTTCAAATGGTTACTGCCCACTGCATATCCTCACCTTCCCTCATCATCAGTAAGATCATACAGCATGATTATGAACTAGGCTTTAAATGGTGCTGGGTTATATGTTGGAGTGTCTCCAGTAAGAGAGAGAATGGCGCACTCACCTTCAGCAACATGGAGCACAAACAGCAGACACAGCCAAACCTGCATACTTCCTGAGTGACGAGACCTGAACACTACATACAGCGACAGCACCACTGCAGACACCACCACCTCCTACACCTGCTCTACTGACCGATCTGTCAGCTACACCGATACTACACTACCACAGCACCTCTGCAGAACTCTGTTACACCTGCAGTCTACCTGATACAGTCAGCACACGAGCAAACCCTGTACCTCTCTCAGCAGGACTGTGCTGGACTCTTCCGCACTCTAATGTTGACTCCTCAAAGAGGAAGTGTGTTCAGACGAGCCTGTCATTTTCTCTCTGTCACTCATTTACACCAAATATAGTGCTCACGGTGACAGCTCTTCCTCTTTCTTCTCATGCAGCACTTGACACATGTAGCTGATTGTTGGTAAAGCCACACCCCCCATTTCCTTTTCTCTTTCTCTCTGTAGAGTTAGC
>JAMWET010002425.1:0-35000 GCA_024036415.1 Prochilodus magdalenae
GTGTGAGGTGTGTACAGAGTGAGGGAGAGCGGGTTTGGTGTGAGGTGTGTACGAGTGAGGTAGAGAGGGTTTGGTGTGAGGTGGTGTACCGAAGTGATGGAGAGCGGTTTGGTGTGAGGTGTGGTACATAGTGAGGGAGAGGGTTTGGTGTGAGGTGTGTACAGAGTTGAGGGGGAGTAGAGGGTTTTGGTTGAGGTGTGTACAGAGTGAGGGAGAGGGTTTGGTGTGAGGTGTGTACAGAGTGAGGGAGAGAGGGTTTGGTGTAGGTGTTTACAGAGTGATGGAGGAGAGGGTTTTGGTGTGAGTGTCACGAGTGAGGGAGAGAGGGTTTGGTGTGCGGTGGTGGTACAGAGTGGGAGAGAGGGTTGGTGTGAGGTGTGTACAGAGTGAGGAGAGAGGGTTTGGTGTGAGGGTGTACAGAGTGAGGAGAGAGGTTTGGTGTGAGGTGTGTAACAGAGTGAGGGATAGATTGTTTTGTGGTGAAGTGTGTACAGTGAGGGAGCGTGGGGTTTGGTGGTGAGTGTGGCAGAGTGAGGAGAGTTGGTTTTGGTTGAGGTGTGTAACAAGTGGTGGGAGAGAGGGTTTGGTGTGAGGTGTGTACAGAGTGAGGGAGATAGGGTTTTGGTGTGAGGTGTGTACAGAGCGAGTGAGAGAGGGTTTTGGTGTGAGGGTTACAGAGTGAGGAGATAGCCGGGTTTGGTGTGAGGTGTGTCCAGAGCTGAGGGAGAGAGGGTTTGGTGTGAGGTGTGTACAGAGTGAGTGAGAGAGGGTTTTGGTGTGAGGTGTGTACAGAGTGAGGGAGGAAGAGGGTTTTCATGTGAGGTGTGTACAGAGTGAGGGAGAGAGGGTTTGGTTGTGAGTGTTGTACAGATCGAGTGAGGACTCCTCGCTCAGCCGTAAGGAGATGAAACTGAGAACAGTCACTGCAGGGGAATCTGAAACGCGGCTGACCTGTACGTGATCTACTTGTGCCACGGAAATGTGCTCAAATCCGAATGCGAGACTCTCATCTACCGCTCCACATTCAGGCTCCTCGTCCTTGCTTGTGTCCTGCAGTGACACAACTCACAGCAGAGAGTCCCCCCTGTGTGTTCGGGTCTGTGTGTATCGGGTCTGTGTGTTCAGAAGCTATGCTGTTTTCTGCAGGTCACGTGTGGTGAAACGAAACACTTCAATGTGTCACCTGGGATATCACCTGGGTGCTTCCCTGTGGGCTTCACCGGTGCCTTTCAACCTGGGTCTTCACCGGGGCTTCTCACCGTACTCGGCCACATTTCATAAATCTCGTGTTAGTTCTTATCTATAGAACGTTTGTCAATGGTCCTTGTAGCTAACAGTGAGATCAATACAAGCATCCTGAACCCAAATCTACATGTCCAGCTCCACCCTAATTGAAAGCTCGGCGTGGTTATGGTTGAGAAAGTTTTTGGACAGATGTGATTTACAGTGACCCATTGTGGTGTGACTATTGACTTCTTCAACCTTGTAGCTCCATTCACTAAATTAAAAGCTAACACAATTGTACTGTTGGGGTTCGGTGTTTGTTTTTGGACATGCTTTGTTTGGGTGATCTGAGTGTTTGGATGATTGTGTTGGTGGGGGTTTATGGGTGTTTCTTAGGTGTTGTTTCTCAGGTGTTTGGGGTGTTCTGAGTGTTTGGGTAGTTTCTGGGTGTTTTTCTAGGTGTTTTGGGTGTTGCTGAGTGTTTGGATGATTGTTTTTGGTGTAGTTGGGTGTTCTGTCGGTGTGTTTGAGTGGTTCTGAGTGTTTGGATGATGTTTTAGGTTGTATTGGGTGTGGTCTGGGTGTGTGGCGTGATTCTGAGTCGTTTGGAATTAGAATTGTTTTTGGTGTTTGTGATGTTCTGGGTTTTTGAGTGTTTCTGAGTGTTTTGGATGATTGTTTTTGGGTGTTTGGGTGTTCTGAGTGTTTTTGGATGATTGTTTTGGGTGTTGGGTGTTTTGGGTGTTTCTGAGTGTTGGATGATTGTTTTGGGTGGTTTTGCTAGTGTTTGAATGATGTTTTGGGGTGTTTGGGGGGGTGTTGTTTCTAGGTGTTTGGGGTTTCTGGGTGTTGTTTCTATTGTTGGTGTGTGTTCTGAGTGTTTCTGATGATGTTTTTGTGGTGGTGTTTTGGATGTCTAGTGTTTTGGATGTTACTATTGGTATTTGGGGTGTTTGTGTGCTGGGTGTTTGGGTGTTCTGATGTTTGGTTATGTTTTGGGTGTTCTGGGTGTTGTTTTCTAGGTGTTTGGGTGTTCTGAGTGTTTGGATGATGTTGTTGGTGTTTGGGTGTTCTGACTGGTTTGTGCTGGACATTGTTTTGGGTTTTGGGTGTTCTGGTGTTTGAGTGTTGTCGTGAGTGTTGGACTGATGTATTTAAGGTTGTTTGGTGTGTTGGGTGTTTTCGGGCTGTTCTATTGTATTGGATGAATTGTTTTGGGTGGTTTGATGTTTCTGAGTGTTTGGATATTGTTTGTGGGGTGTTTGGGTGTTCCTTGGTGTTTTGGTGTAATCTGAGTGTTTGGACTGTGTTCTGGGTGTTGTTTTATCTATGTGTGTTTGGGTGTTGTCTGGGTGGGTTGTTTCTAGGTTGTTTTGTGTTTGCTGAGATGTTTGACTGATTGGATTTTGGGTGTTGCTGGGTGTTTTGAGTGTTCTGAGTGGTTTGGATGTGATTTCTCTATGGGTGTTTTTGGTGTTCTGATGTTTGGATGATTGTTTTGGGTGTTCTGGATGATTTGTTTTTTGTGGGGTGTTTGCGGTGTTCTGAGTGTTTGGATTAATTTGTTTGGGTGTTTTGGGGTTTTCTCTTAGTGTTTGGATGAGTGTTTTTGGGTGTTTGGATGTTCTGAGTGTCTTTTAATAGTTGTTATTGGGGTGTGTTGGGTGTTCTGTGTGTTTATGTTTCTACAGGTGTTTGGGTGTTCTGGGTGTTGTTTTCTCGGTGTTACTGTGGTGTTCTGGGTGTATTGTTTCGAGGGTGTATTGGGTGTATCTGAGTGTATTGTGGATGATGTTTCTCTTGGGGTGTTCTGAGTGTTTGGATGATTGTGTTTTGGGTTTCTGAGGTGTTGTTATCTAGGTGTTTGGTGTTCTGGTGTTTGTTTCCTAGGTGTCTTGGAGATGTTCTGAGCTGTTTGGATGATGTTTTGGGTGTTTTGGATTTCTGAACATATCAGTTTGGATGATTGTTTTGGGTGTTTGGGTGTTCCTGGAGTGTGTTTGGCATTGATGTTTTTGGTGGTGTTTGCTCGTTGTTACTGAGCGTCTCTGGAATGATGTTTTGGGTGTTTGGGCTTTTCTTAGTGTTTGGATGATTGTTATTGGGTGGTATTGGGTGTGTCGAATGTGTTTGTTGTGGATCTCACATGTTTTTGGTGTTTTGGGTGTTCTGGGTGTTGTTTCTATGTTTTGGGTTGTTCTGATGTTTGGATTATGTATTTGGGGTGTTGATGTTTCTAAGTGTTTTGGATGATTGTTTTTGGGTGTTTGGTGTTCTGGTGTGTTGGTGTCTTTCTGTGAGTGTTTGGATTTTGTTTTGGGTGTTCTGGGTGTTGTTTCTAGGTGTTTGGGTGTTCCTGAGTGTGTTGGGATGATGTTTTGGGTGTTTGGGTGTTTTTCTGATGTTTGGACGATTGTTTTGGTGTTTGGGTGTTCTGGGTTTTGAGTGTTCTGAGTGTTTGGATGATTTTTAGGTGTTTTGGGTGTTTTGGGTGTTGGGTGTTTCCTAGATACTTGTTTGGATGATTGGTTTGGTGTTTTTGATGTTTCTGAGCGGTTTGGATGATTGTTTTGGGTGTTAGGTGTTTTGGGTGTTGGGTGTTTCTGAGTGTTTGGATGGTGTTCTGGGTGTTGTTTCTAGGTTTTTTGGGTGTTTTGGGTGTTGTTTCTAGGTGTTTTTGGGTGTTTTCTGAGTGTTTTGTGGATGATTGGTTTTGGGTGCTCTTCGGGGTGTTTGAGTGGTTTCTGAGGTGTTGGATGTTAGGTGTTTTGGGTGTTTTGGGTTTTCTGAGTGTTTGGATGATTGTTTTGGGTGTTTGGATGATTGTTTTTTGGTGGTTTTGGGTGTTTCTGAGTGTTTGGATGATTTGTTTTGGGTGTTTGGGTGTTCCTGAGTGTTTGGGATGATTGTTTTGGGTGTTTGGATGTTCTGAGTGTTTGGATGATTGTTTTTAGGTGTTTAGGGTGTTTTGGGTGTTAGGTGTTTGGTGTTTTGGGTGTTAGGTGTTTTGGGTGTTAGGTGTTGTTTATCTGTGTTTGGGTGTTCGGAGTGGTTTGGATGAATTTTTTGGGTGTTCCTGATTGTTTTTGGATGATTGTTTTTGGGGTGTTTCTGGGTTTGTTTCTTAGGTGTTTGGGTGTTCTGGGTTGTTGTTTCTAGGATGTTTTGGGTGTTCTGAGTGTTTGGATGATGTTTTTGGGTTTTTTGGGATGTCTGAGTGTTTGTGATGATTGTTTTTGTGGGTGTTTTCGGGTGTTCTGAGTGTTTGGATGAAACTTGTTTTGGGTGTGTTTTGGGTGTTCTGAGTGTTTGAATGATGTTTTGGTGTGTTTTGCGGTTTTTCTGAGTTGGTTTGGATGATTGTTTTGGGTGTTTTGGGTGTTCTGCAGTGTTTCGGATTATGTTTTGGTTGTTTGGTGTGTTCTTAGTGTTTTGTATGATGTTTTGCGGTGTTCTGATTGTTTGATGATGATGTTTTTGGTGTTCTTGTTTTTTTCGAAAACCTGAATCTTGTGATTGGTTTTATTTTCTCTCATCTAGTTGAGAGTCTCGCTGAAGTGGGTTAGTGTATAAGTGTTCCAATAGTGTCTAATATGGGGTTACTAAAAGGTGGGTTTGTCTGTATGTGGGGGTTGATTTTCTGCATGGGGAGATGTCGTGCTTGACCTGGTTCACAGGTGAAGTCCTCGTAGCAGAGCGGAGGTGATACGGAGTCCCTGGAGAAGTAAAAACATCACAGTACGGCTGTCGATATCTCGTGGGCGGAGACTCCGGCAAGGACGAGATCGAGGACCAAATCCCGGAAACCCCAAGCGGTTCCACCACAGATACTTCAACGAAGACCAGTACTTGTGTGGGTGCAACGAGCACATTCATTACAACCCAATGCCTCTCGCTGCTTGAACCAGCGCTCGCTGACCCCAACCGGACTAGGTTGCCAGATCCCATTGGTTAGTGTCCCCAAATTACTCTAAACCAAACAACCCTTAATAAACAGTCACACACTGCACGGTAATAATAAATAATAATAATAATTAATAATACATTAATAAATAATAAATACACCACAATACGCACAAAACAGATGTGGATGTGGGCGCATATCCCATGCCGCGTTCCGACCTGTGTGGAATCAAATACCACACGGCACGGCAACACCTGTCCTACTGTAGCCAGTGTAACCGGTTAATCACAGTTTGCACAACAAGGACGTGCTTAGTTAGAAACAACTTCCTAGCTGGCACTTCCTGTTGTATTGCATGGAACCCCCAGTACTGTTTGTGGGCATGGTCGGATAGAGCAGGAATGTCTAGGGGTAGTTGGGTAGTCCGCTGCCTCGATGTGCATGTGAGATAATGTTGTCGTGGGCACTTTGCTCCTTGATCATAGCTCTGATCTGCTGATGTCCTGACTGTGGTTCAGCAGACGACTCTTGACTCGTCAGTAGTTTCCTGCAGGTTTGACAGCTCGGGCTTAGCCCGGTGGGGGCGTGATCCATTGCCTTCAGTTTAGTTGTGAAGTGTCCAGGTTGAAAAGCTCTTTAGTGTTGGGTAAGTTGCGGTTTATCGTTCAGGTGGAACTGAAGACAGTTGTTGTTGTTGTTCTCTGTGCAGAGCCGTCATGCATCTCTTCTGGTGTTTCTGTTTCTCGCTCCATAAATATGATATGTTCTCCGGGCAGTGGAGGAGGACACAGGTGGACAGTTTCTAGAAGATGGGGCATGAGACAACCACACCTGTACAATTACGCCCTTCACACCCCCCACCCAAAGACCCCCACAAACTTCACCCCCTTGGAACCCCCCCCTAAAGGAACGTCCTGCCTCCTCTCATTCCTGCGCCGCTGGCGGTGCCCACCTTCCCCCCATACCATATCAGGCCAAACCGTATCCCCAACCCCCCCACACCCTTAGCCTCTCACACCTGGAAGCGACAGCCTGCTGCTCTTCTGTTCTTTCGCTGGATCCAGGATGTTCTGCTGGAAGTCTGCTAGGCTGAGTTTCCTGCTATGATCCTTGCGGTTGCTGCTTGGACTGAATGAGCTCCTGATGCTGTTAACCAGTTCTTAATCTCAAAACTAATTACTCCTGTTTACGAAAGCCGCCATCTTAATCTCACTGTGGACAAAAACGGCAATCCTGTTTAGCATGTCCATTCTTACTAGTGTCTGTGTGTTCTACAGTACCGTAGAGGGCACCGCGGGGCACCCGGGGCAGGTTCATGTAATCCCGAGCGCTAACTATCCGACTCATTTATGGGCGCTGTTGTCCGAGTTTCTGTGGCGTGGAGAAGCTGTTTCAGTGGGAAACAGTTCCATCATCCTAATGGTGTGCCAATACATTTCCATGAATTCAGTTTTCCTTGAGAACCTGCTCCTGGTTTCTGAGGTTCCGGATCTGTTTTTCCAGATTACGTTCTAATCAGTATTTGATGATTTCTTCTTTGAGTTTTTTTTTCCCAGTTCCTGTGTTTCCTCCTAGGCCCTGTTTATTCCCGCTTCGCTCCTTTTTTTTTTTCACACCGTCATTCCGATTGTCCCGAGTATCAGTGACGATTCAGTCACTTCCAATGTCGGTGTTACCCAAAGCTCTCCACACACAGACTTGGCTGACACCCCGCGCATGCGCTCTGCTGACCGCGGTTTCTAGTGACCTGATAAACTCTGCAGGTGGTCTCTCTATGGTGCGGTCCTGCTCCTTACGAGGCAAGTTCCCCGACTTTTAAAATCTGTGTTTCTAAAGTGTTTTCACTCGGACGCGCTCTAAATGACCGGTCCTAGATCCTTCAACCTGCTTAATTATGAGTGTTTAGAAAATTTGGGTGACTTTTCCCTCCTGACTCTCATCGTCATGTAGGACATAAGTCCGATCATCTTCATCCTGATAATAATTGCAGAGCTTCTCACCCTCTCAGACCCGGGAACCTTAAAGAACACTGCTTTCTTTATCTGACCGTGAGATCTCCACAACACGTTCTGAGGTGAAAGCACAGAACCTCTGCTGTGCGGTGGAATTCCTGAGTGGAGAACGCCTTCCTGACTGAGAGTATGCTGTGATTGTCTGGTTACGGCGGAATGTGAGACTCTTGTGTGAAGCTGTGACTCGGGATATAAGTGTTTGTATTGTTTGCGTAAGCGTCATGCGTACGTGCGCGCCTTGCTGTGCTCTGTACCGCTCGCTTTCTGGAACAGCTTCCACTTTTAATTGCCAAAACATCGGAAAAGTCATGGGAAACGAACGGTTGTCCTCCAAGTGAAATGGGGAGATGGTGAAAATGAGTCAATAAAAAGAGAGAAAGTCCTGCGAACGTGTCCGTTTGTGTTTTTCTTCACTCACAAACAGCGAGGGGGGAGGGTTTTCACATCCTGCCTGATACTCATTAATAATGTGAATAATTTATTACTCTCTACTCCTAATATTTCAGATGAATTCCGAGGCTATCCGTATCACAGGTATCAATAAGCCAAACCCGGAATTCTAAAAGGGCCCATGTCACAGAGGTCCAGCCTGGACTGCCTCTAAAATCAAAACGCAAGTGCCATGGCTCTTACAGGAACAACGTAGCCCATGAATTCTCCGATCTGTAGAGCTCCAGTGCGGAATAAATGTGCCGGCTCTGTGGAACTATCTTGATTTTTATTGACGGCTCGTGCAGACTTTTATGCCGGGAGCTGCGCCCAGGCGGCGTCAGCCTGAGCAGAACAGGAAAACCCAGCAGCAGAGGCTGGGTCCTCGCGACTCAGAATGTCCCCCCGCCTGGTCCGCGTGTTGAACTGAGTGGGTGGGTAAGGTCATACTTCAGGATCTGTTTTCAGTACTCGGAGACACTGCATTGGTCGAACCCTGGTTCCGCTAACTACAGTGCCATTTGGCCACCTCTGTGCAGAACTGCTGACCGGTGTTCAGGTTCTTTAAACACCAGTAATCTATACCCCACTGAGGCAGTTTCAGGTACTCTTAGACCTAGCTAGTTTTCGAGCGTGTCGGGTAGGTTGTAGACGAGTTTCATTCCAAAACCACACTCATGAGGTCTGGGGCATGTGTATGGGCGGCACGGCTGTGAGAGACTTTGTGTGGGTTTGGGCCCAATGCAAAGTTGTGGTGCTTGGGAGATCATACAGAAGCAGACACTGAGAATGGATGGGAGGCGGCCAAGGCTCGTGCAGTTTACATTCCAGTTCATGCCCAAAGTGGACATGGGGTTGAGGTCACTCGTAAGCTCAGGCTCCATGTAGATTTAGGTGGATCTTGTTGCACAGGGACACTGTCCATGCTGAAACAGTGATCATCTTTTTCACGGGAACTGAGGGTCCCAGACCATTAACCCCCCCTCCACCAAACTGTAACTTGTGTTTAGGGGTTCTTTGGCTCTGACCGTAGTTGAGGGTCTCTAGGTCTGACCTTGTGTTTGGGGTCTCTGGCTCTGACCGATGTTGGGTCTCTAGGTCTGACTTGTGTTAGGGGTCTCCTGGCATCTGACTGACGTAATGGTCTCTGAACTCATTTTTACGGATCGCTGGAGTGACCAACTCCGCTTCTCTGTCTGGCGCACTCTGATGGACTAGGTTCTAGGGTTGGCGGTTCCAGGAGAAACGGTCTCGACGTGTATTAGGTGGTGGATTAACAATGGGAGGGTCACTGTTACAATACTGCAAGAATATTTTGCCGCTGCTGAGTTATTGCCTCTCAATGAAGGACAGTGAGGAGAGTCTGGTGTATGATTATAGGAATGTCCAGCAAGGCGGCTCTGCTGGTTATTGTCTCTCAGTGCAGGACGAGTAACAGAGTCTGGTGTGATTATAGGAATGTCCAGCAGGCGGCGCTCTAATTGTGAAATTTTTTTGTGGGGCGGAGCCCACAGAGCGAGTGGTACATGAGTAACCGACTCCAGGATCAGACATAAAAACTAGCCGGTATTCCACACAGAGGGCAGAATGTGCAGCAGCCTTTGGGATGGGACAACGTAAGTCGGAGCCAAATCCTTCCGGTTTTCCTCAAACAGATCTTCCATAGTGGTGAACAGAAGCGTTGAGTGAGACTGTAGATTCTATCCACATGTGTGGACCGACTGTCGATGTTTTCCGAGCTGGAACTCCTCATAATGGATGAAGAAGTTCATCCGGAGAGCCTTCCGCTGTTTGGGGAGGTCGAGGCAAGTGCACAGAGGTCCGAAGGATCCGCATTAAAAAGGCAGCGGGTAAGATCGTGGGATGAAGCACTCCGGGGGAACCGCTCCACCTTTCAGAGGATTAGCTGGAATCAGGAAGGCAATGACATCACTTAAGTGGCGACAGCTGTATAATAAATTTAAAGGTGAGGGGAGGTTCCTCTGTATGGTGAGATCGTTGAGGTTCTCTGTATGATGAAGGTTGAGAGAGGTTCTCTGTATGATAAAGGTGAGAGAGGTTTCTTCTGTATGATAACAGGTGAGGTAGGTTTCTCTGTATGAAATAAAGGTGAGGGTTGGTTTCTCTGTATGTGATAAAGGTGAGGGATGGTTTCCGTATGTGAAAGGGTGAGGCGGTTCTCTGTATGATAAATGTGAGGGAGGTTCTCTGTATGATAAAGTGAGGGAGGTTTCTCTATGATAAGGTGAGGACAGGCTTTTCGCTGTATGGTGAAGATCATGGAGGTTCTCTGGTAGGATACAGGTGAGGGGAGGTTATTCTGTGTGATAAAGGTGAGGGAGGTTCTTCCTGTAGGATAAAGGTGAGGGAGATTATCTGTGTGATAAAGGTGAGGGAGGTGTCTCTGTGTGATAAAGGTGAGGGAGGTTCTTCTGTATGAATGAAGGCGAGGGAGGTTCTCTGTATGATGAAGGCGATAGGGGATTCTCTGTATGAGGTGGTGAGGGAGGGTTTCTCTGTGTGATAAAGGTGAGGGAAGGTTTCTCTGTATGATGGAAGGGTGAGGGAGGTTTCTACGTACTGGTGAGATCATGTTGTTGGTTCTCTGTTTCCGGGATCCTAGGCTGGTTACTGTTTTTTGTGAGTTTGCTGATAGGGCCACGCTGCGCGATGTCTCCGCAGAGTGAATGGAAAACCTTTACACCTGGAGCTGCTGCCGGTGAGAAACACCGGCTACGATCCCTGCCTTGAGGAACCGTGGTAAACCCGAAGTTTCGCTCTGTTTGGTCCTCGAAAGGCTGAACAGTAATGTTGTATGACCATGTACTGTTTTTTTTAATTTAATAGCATCCATAAACATAAACCCAATCATTTTAATAAGTTAAGTAAAAAATTATCTATATGTGTAATAGTTTGGTGTTTTGTGGGGGTCGAGGTGGTGTTGTGTTGTGGTGGGGTTGGATGGAGATGGTGTAACTTTTCTGATGGAGCAAATCAAACATTCTCACAGGCTTTGATTCTAGAACTACGTCTCTGTCTGCTCTAGTAAGGACTTTTTTATCTTTAAACAGCACGAAACAGGTTTCAAACTGAATCGGGCGGCGTACGGGAGACAGGTGGAGAAAAAGGTGAGTAGGGTCCTGACTGTTAGCTAACTGTCGCTAAAATAGAAAGGGTTTCTTTTGTGGGCTGCAAAGGAGAACAGTTTAGAGTTCCATAAAGCCAGTGATTATGAATATTACAGTATATAATTTGGAATCTCTTACGAATCAAGAAAGACGTGTAACGAGACCCCGGTTTTGGAGAACTCTCTGCGCTAAGAAAACCCTTTCAGTAGATGGTTTCTTTTAAATAATTTTTCTTAATGTACTGTGACATGTGCAGAACCTTTTTCAAATTTTGCAAGAAACTGCAATAATGAAACCGGTTTCTAGGCTGATTGTAGAGGTAAAAGGATCGTTCAGACTGACATAGCGGCACGGTTCTAAGCAGTGCCTCGATTCTCTTTTCTTCAGTCCCACGTGTCTCTATCTTCGTGTCGGATCTTTCTCCGGATGTGTGATGACGGGACATGCGTAGTACGGAGTTCTTCTGTATTCCACTTTCCTTCATGCTGCTCTGGGGAAAATTCGTTGCTGGAAAGCGAAGGGCTTACTCAAAGTCGACGATGACTGGATATGCATTTAGGACAAAAGCTGATTTATTATTATTATTATTATTATTATTATTATTAATTATTAGAGCTCCTGTTTAGAATGTAAACCGTACACGTCACTGTTGTTCCCATCAGGCTCATAAGTTCCTGTTTACGATACGACTTGTGGAAATTACTGCGCTCACTGTTGCATGTCCTCCACCTGTTCGCGTCTCCCCTGTGTCGCGTCTCACCTGTTGTCTGCGTCTCCCTGTGTCCGCGTCCTCCACTGTGGTCGCGTCTCCCTGTGTCCGCGTGGGGTGACTCCGTGAAGAATGCTTTCCCTACCTGTGCTGTGTGATCTCCTGTGGGTCTTCATTGTTCAGAACGGTGTCTGTTTCCTGAATGGGTGAGATGTTGTGGCTTTGTGAGACTTCACAACCTCTCAGAGAATCCAGAAGAGCCCTAGCAGAGTTTCAGGGTCTGTCCAGGGACTCGGGAATGACTCGCTCCGCCTCCATTTAGGCCACCAGTAACGTGAGTTTCTCTCAGAGCTGGGTTACACACTAGTACTCTGCAGCCGACTGATTCACTCCTGTCCCTCATAACCGCTTCTCTGACACTCCAGCTCAGTGTCCCTTCCTGGAGCCTCCGCTCTCACAGTCATAAAACTGTGGTTCCTACCAGGAGTAAGAACAGGAGACGGAGGATCATGCCGGGTTCTTTAATGCAGATATATGCTCGTGAGTCAGAACCCACCTTCAACCCGTTTCTACTCCAGCAATTACTACCAGCTATTATAACTGGTCATTATCACGCGCAGTGGCAACGATCACTACACACATCTCAGGACCCAGTACAGGTGCTCAGTTACTCTACTACGGTCCTCTACCCGGTGTACCCTGTACTGTACTTACTTCCATACTCTACTAATACACTGTACTGTACTTAACTGTTCTAGACTCGCCATACTCGAGTATTTTACTAACTGTAAACTCTAATACTGTACTTTCCTTCCAGAATTTCCTACGATACTTTTTGGAATATGCTGAATTTGATTAGTCTTTCGTGTCACTCTACTGGCTAGACTAAGCTAGAGTAACAGTTTTTTTTCCTCTTCTGTTAAATCATTAACCTTGATTAGTTTCAGCCTCATGTGACTATCGATAATCATACAGCAGGGCTGGGAGGATGTGGCGGAACGAATGGTCTGGAATGTCAGTACACTCTTTTTTTGTCCGTTCCACCGACTTTTTTGGAGACATTAGTCATTAATCTATGAAGAGCTTCATCAGAGGAATAGCGTCCTCCACAGCTATGGAGCGTGGTGCATGTTTATCAACGACTCTCTTAATAGTTTTTTGGGGGGGGGGGGGGGGGGAAGCTTAGCTGTGCTTTTAGATACTGTTGTTTTGCAGGAGCTTGCGAGTCTACTCAGTGGAAAGTGAGACGAGAAACACATCACCTGGCAAAGCGACGCACATCACAGTTTTACGCTCGTTTATTTCTACGTAATCCCTCCCCCATTGTGGTTATACGAAACTTTCCAAACTTGTAGTTACACTGACATCCACCACAACTTCCTAAGCACCAATCACCGAAGCCACGACCGGGGGGGGGGGGGGGGGGGGGCGGGGGGGGGGGGGGGGGGGGGGGGGGGGGGGGCGACGCCAGACTAATTCATATCCACTAATCCAATCCAGATTAATCCAGATTAGGATAATCAGACTGTGATTAATCCAGGTTTAGATACTCAATAATGAAAATAATAATCATACATCAATTCATCTTTTTACACTGCAGAGAAGCCCATGTGACTCCGCCCCTCGTCATTTCCTCCAGATCACGGTGGGGGCCGTTCCCAGACTATCTTGGAGATGTAATCTCTCTAGGGGGTCCTGGGGCGAACCAGGGGTCTTGTTCAGGGGCATCAGAATCAGATGCCTGAACCACCTCATCTGCTTCCTTTGAATAGTGGCCGGGCCCCATAACCAGGGGACACCACCACCTGCAAGGTTTAGCATGGGGGACCGGTGTAGTGTCTCTGCAGCATGGACCCCTGCAGCAGAATCTGGCTCTTGGCATGCGGAACGTGTTCACTGGTGACTGAGCAGTTTCTTCAGGTTCTTCCTGTGATTGGTGCAGGAAGTTGGTGATGTCATGTAACTACAGTGAAAGTTTCGTAACCCATGGGGATTACAGAAACGAGCGTAACTGTATGTGTCGCTTGCAGTGATGTGTTTCTCGTCCTCACTTTCCACTGAGCTAGACTCTCAGCTCTGCAAACACAGCTATCTAAAAGCACAGCTAAGCTCAAAAACTATTAAGAAGAGTCGTGATAAACATGCACCACGCTCTCATAGCTGTGGAGGACGCTTCCTCTGATGAGCTCTTCATAGATTAAGACTAATGTCTCCAAAAAAGTCAGTGGACAAAAAAGAGTGTACTTACATTCCAGACCATCGTCCGCCACCTCCTCCCAGCCCTGCTGTATGATTACCGATTAGTCACATGAGGCTGAAACTAATCAAGGTTAATGACTTAACAGAAGAGGAAAAAACTGTACTCTAGCTTAGGTCTAGCCAGAGTGACACGAAAGACTAATCAAATTCAGCATATTCCAAAAGTATCAGTAGGAAAGTCTGGAAGGAAAGTACAGTATTAGAGTACAGTAGTAAATACTAGAGTATGGCAGTCTAGAACAGTAGTACAGTACAGTGTATTAGTAGAGTATGGAAGTACAGTACAGGAGTACACCGGTAGAGGACCGTAGTAGAGTAACTGAGCACCTGTACTGGGTCCTGAGAGTGTGTGTAGTGATCGTTGTCCACTGCGCTGTGATAATGACCAGTATAATAGCTGGAGTACTGCTGGATGTAGAACGGGTGAAGGTGGTTCTGACTCCGAGCATAGTTCTCTGCATTAAAGAACCCGGCCTGATCCTCCGTCTCCTGTTTCTTACTCCTGGTAGGAACACAGTTTTATGACTGAGAGCAGCTCCAGGAAGGGACACTGAGCTGGAGTGTCAGAGAAGCGGTTATGAGGGACATGGAGTGAATCAGGTCGGCTGCAGTACTAGTGTAACCCAGCTCTGAGAGAAACTCACGGTTTGCTGGTGGCCAAATGGAGGCGGAGCGGCTTCTTCCCGAGTCCGACAGCACCCTGAAACTCTGCTAGGGCTCTTCTGTGATCTCTCTGAGAGGTGAAGCTCACAAAGCCACAACATCTGCACCCATTCAGAACAGACACCGCTGAACATGAAGACCACAGAGATCACAGCACAGGTAGGAAACATCTTCACGAGTTCACCCCACGCGACACAGGGAGACGCGACACAGGGAGACGCGACACAGGGAGACGCGACACAGGGAGACGCGACACAGGGAGACGCGACACAGGGAGACATGCAACAGTGAGCGCAGTAATTTTCCACAGTCGTATCGTAACAGACTTATTGAGCCTGATGGGAACAAAGCAGTGACGTGTACGGTTCTACATTCTAACATGGAGCTCTTAATAATAATAATAATAATAATAATAATAATAATAATAAATCAGCTTGTCCTAAATGAATAATCAGTCATCTCACTTTGAGTAGCCTTCGCTGTTCAGCACGATTTTCCCAGAGCAGCAGGAAGGAAAGTGGATACAGAAGAACTCGTACAGCATTCCGTCATCCACATCCGGAGAAAGATCCGACACGAAGAGAGAGAACGTGGGACTGAAGAACAAGAAATCAGCACTGCTTAGAACCGTGTCAGTCTGAAGATCCTTTTACCTCTACATCAGCCTAGAACCGGTTTCATTATGTGCAGGTTCTTGCAATTTGAAAAAGGTTCTGCACATCACATTTACAAAAAGAAAATTATTTAAAAGAACCATCTACTGAAAGGTTCTTTAGCGCAGAGGTTCTCCAACCGGTCCTCGGTTCACGTCTTTGCTTGATTCGTAAGAGATTCAAATTATTACTGTATATCATAATCACTGTCTTATGGAACCTAAACGGTTCTCCTTTGGCAGCCCACAAAGAACCCTTTCTATTTAGCGACAGTTAGCTACAGTCAGACCTCTCACCTGTTCTCCACCTGTCTCCCGTACGCCGCCCGATTCAGTTTGAACCTTTTTGGCTGTAAAGATAAAAGTCTTACTAGAGCAGACAGATACGAGTTCTAGATCAAAGCCTGTGAGAATGTTTGATTTGCTCCATCAGAAAGTTACCATACTCCTCCAACCCCACCACAACACAACACCACCTCGACCCCCACAAACCAACTATACACATATAATAATTTTTATAACTTATTAAATGATTGAGGTTTATGTTTATGGAGTGCTATTAATTAAAAACAGTACATGGTCATAAACATTACTGTTCAGCCTTTTCAGGACCAAACAGAGCGAAACGTTCGGGTACCACGGTTCCTCAAGGCAGGGTCGTAGCTGGTGTTCTCACCGGAGCAGCTCCAGGTAAAGGTTTTCCATTCACTCTGCGGAGACATCGCTCAGCTGTGGCCTCATCAGCAAACTCCACAAAACAGTAACCAGCAGGATCCCTGCACAGAGAACCTCAACGATCTTCACCATACAGAGAACCTCCCTCACCTTCATCATACAGAGAACCTCCCTCACCTTTATCACACAGAGAACCTCCCTCGCCTTCATCATACAGAGAACCTCCCTCGCCTTCATCATACAGAGAACCTCCCTCGCCTTCATCATACAGAGAACCTCCCTCACCTTTATCACACAGAGAACCTCCCTCACCTTTATCACACAGATAATCTCCCTCACCTTTATCCTACAGAGAACCTCCCTCACCTTTATCACACAGATAACCTCCCTCACCTTTATCCTACAGAGAACCTCCATGATCTTCACCATACAGAGAACCTTCCTCACCTTCATCATAGAGAACCTCCCTCACCTTTATCATACAGAGAACCTCCCTCACATTTATCATACAGAGAACCTCCCTCACCTTTATCATACAGAGAACCTCCCTCACCTTTATCATACAGAGAACCTCCCTCACCTTTATCATACAGAGAACCTCCCTCACCTTTATCATACAGAGAACCTCCCTCACCTTTATCATACAGAGAACCTCTCTCACCTTCATCATACAGAGAACCTCAACGATCTTCACCATACAGAGAACCTCCCTCACCTTTATTATACAGCTGCACTTAAGTGATGTCATTTTGCCTTCCTAATCTCCAGCTCCTCCTCTTAAGGTGGAGCGGTTCCCCCGGGTGCTTTCCCCGTCTTACCCGCTGCTTTTACTGCGGATCATTCGGACCTTCTGCACTGCTTCTCCCCAAACAGCGAAGGCTCTCCGGATGAACTCTTCATCCATATGAGATTCCAGCTGGAAACATCGACAGTTCGGTCACACTGCTGTTAGATCTAGTCTCCTCACGCTTCTGTTCACACTCTGGAAGTCTGTTTGAGGAAAACCGGGAGGATTTGGCTCCAGACTTACGTTTCCCATCCAAAGGCTGCACATTCTGCTCCTCTGTGTGGAATACCGGCTAGTTTTTGTCTGATTCCTGGAGTCTGTTACTCTGCACTGCTCTGTGGGCTCCGCCAATTAGCAGCGCCGCCTGCTGGACATTCCTATAATCACAACAGACTCTGCTTACTCGTCCTGCACTGAGAGACCAATAACTCAGCAGAGCCGCCTGCTGGACATTCCTATAATCACACCAGACTCTCCTCACTCGTCCTTCATTGAGAGGCCAATAACTCAGCAGCGGCAAAATTATTCTTGCATATGAACTTGAGTGACCTCCCATTGTTAATCCACCACAATACAGTCGGAACGTTCTCCTGGCAACCGCCAACCCTAGACTTGTCCATCAGATTGCCAGACAGAGAAGCGTGATTGGTCACTCCAGAGATCCCTAACATGAGTCAGAGACCCCTTACGTCAGTCAGAGTCAGAGACCCCTAACACAAGTCAGACCTAGAGACCCTAACATCGGTCAGAGCCAGAGACCCCTAACACAAGTCAGACCTAGAGACCCTAACATCGGTCAGAGCCAAAGACCCCTAACACAAGTACAGTTTGGTGGAGGGGGGTAATGGTCTGGGACCCTCAGTTCCCGTGAAAGATGATCCTGTTTCAGCATGACTGTGTCCCTGTGCACAGATCCCTAAATACATGGACTGAGCTTAGAGTGACCTCAACCCCACTGTCCACCTTTGGGATGAACTGGAATGTAAACTGTGAGCCTGGCCCTCCCATCCAATATCAGTGTCTGATCTCCCCAAGACACACTTTGCATGGCCAAACCCACAAAGCTCCTCACAGCCGTGCCGCCCATTACACATGCCCCAGACCTCATGAGTGTGGTTTTGGAATGAACCGTACACACCCACACGCTCGTAAACTAGCTAGGTAAGAGTACCTGAACTGCCTCAGTGGGGTATATGATTACCTGGTGTTTTAAAGAACCTGAACACACGTCAGTCAGTTCTGCACCAGAGGTGGCCAAATGGCACTGTAGTTAGCGGAACCAGGTCGACCCAAGCGCTCCGAGACTGAAACAGATCCTGAAGTATGACCTTACCCACCCTCATTCAACACGCGGACCAGGAGGGGACAGTCTGAGCGCGAGAGACCCCCAGCCTTCTGCTGCTGGGTTTCCTGTTCTGCTCAGGCTGACGCCGCTGGCCAGCTCCAGGCTAAAGCTCTCACCGAGCCGTCAATTAAAAATCAGATGTTACACAGAGCCGGCACATTCTCCGCACGGGGAGCTTACAGTCTGGGAATTCTGGGCTACGTGTCCTTAACGAGCCCATGCACTGCGTTTGATTTTAGAGGCATCCAGGCTGGACTCTGTGACATGGCCCTTTTAGAATTCCGGGTTTGGCCTTATTGATACCTGTGATACGGAATAGCCTCGGAATTACTGAATATTAGTAATTAATAATAATTATTATATTATTAATGAATCAGCAGATGCTGAAACCCCTCCCCCCTCGCTGTGTGAGTGAAGAAACACACCGGACACGTCGCAGGACTTTCTCTCTTTTTATTGACTCATTTTCACCATCTCCCCATCTTCTTGGAAGACACCGTTTCTTTCCCATGATTTTCCTGTTTTGGCCTAAAAGTGGAAGCTGTTCCAGAAGCTGAGCAGTACAGAGCACAGCAAGCGCACGACGCATGAGTTACGCATACAATCAAACACTAATCCGATCAACAGCTTCACACAGAGTCTCACATTCCCCGAACACAGACAACACAGCAACTCTCAGTCAGGAAGCGGTTCTCCATCAGGATCCACCGCACAGCAGAGGTTCTGTGCTTTCACCTCAGAACGTTTTGTGGAGATCTCTACGGTTCCAGATAAAGAAAGCAGTGTTCTTTCAGGTTCCCGGGTCTGAGAGTGAGAAGCTCTGCTTTTATCAGGATGAAGATGATCGGACTGTTATGTCCTATGAATGGGTCAGAGAGGGGAAGTCCACCAACTTTTCTAAACACTCCATAATTAAGCAGGTTGAAGATCTAGGACCGAGTCATTTAGAGCGGTTCCGAGTGAAACACTTTAGAACACAGATTTTTAAAAGTCGGTGGAACTTCCCCTTAAGGAGCAGACCGCACCATAGAGAGACCACCTGCAGAGTTTATCAGGTCACAAAACCGGGTCAGCAGAGCGATGCTGCGGGGTGTCCAGCCAAGTCGTGTGGAGAGCTTTGGGTAAACACCGACATGGAAGTGACTGAACTCGTCACTGATACTCGGGACAATCGGAATGAGGTGTGAAGGAGCGAAGCGGAATAAACAAGGACCTAGGAGGAAACACAGGACTGGAAAAACACTCAACAGAAGAACTCATCAAATACTGATTTAGAACGTTCTGGAAAACGATCCGGAACCTCAGAAACCAGGACGCAGTGTTCTCAAGGAAAACTGACATTCATGGAAATGTATTGGCACCATTTAGGATGATGGAATGTTTCCCACTGAAACAGCTCTCCACTCCACAGAACTCGGACACCACGCACATAACTGTCGGATAGTTAGCGCCTCGGGATTACATGAACCTGCCCCGCGGTGCCCCGCGGTGCCCTCTACGGTACTGTAGAACACACAGACACTAGTAAGACTGGACATGCTAAACAGGATTGCCGTTTTTTGGTCCACAGGAGATTAAGATGGCGGCTTCGTAAACAGGAGTAATTAGTTTGAGATTAGAACTGGTAACAGATCAGGAGCTCCATTCAGTCCAACAGCACCGCAAATCAGAGCAGAACTTCCAGCAGAACTTCCAGCAGAACATCCTGGATCCAGCGAAGAACAGAAGAGCAGCAGGCTGTGCTTCCAGGTGAGAGGTAAGGGTGTGGGGGGGTGGGGGATACGGTTTGGCATGATATGATATAGGGGGGGCAGGTGGGCACCGCCAGCGGGCAGAAGAGAGGAGGCAGACGTTCCTTTAGGGGGGGTTCCAAGGGGGTGAGATTGGTGGGGGTTTGGGTGGGGGGTGTACAGGGCGTAATTGCTACCAGGTGTGGTTCTCATGCCATCTTCAGAAACTGCTCCACTGTGTCCTCCTCCACTGCCTCGGAGAACATCTCATAGTTCTATTGAGGAGAACAGAAACACAGAGAGATCATGAGGTTCTGCACAGAGAACAACAACAACAACTGTCTTCAGGTCCACCTGAACGATAAACCGCACATTACCCCAACACTAAAGGCCTTTTCAGCCTGGACACTTCACAACTAAACTGAAGCAATGGATCGCCCACCGGCTAGCCCGAGCTCACCTGCAGGAACTACTACGAGTACAGGTCTGCTGACCACAGCAGGGCCATCAGCAGATCAGAGCTATGATCAAGGAGCAAAGTGCCCACCACAAACATGATCTCACATGCACTATCAGCTTCGGACTACCCAACTACCCCAACATTCCTCTCTCCGACATGCCCACAAACAGTACTGGGGTTCCTGCACTACAACAGGAAGTGCCAGCAGGAAGTTGTTTCTAACTAAGCACTTCCTTGTTGTGCAAACTGTGTATTAACCGCGTACACTGGCTACAGTAGACAGGTGTTGCCGTGCCTGTGTGGATTGATTCCACACAGTCGGAACGCGTGCATGGGAACGCACATCACATCCTGTTTTGTGCGATGCTGGTGTAATTTATTATTTATTTATTATTATTATTATTATTATTATTATTATTATTAAGTGCAGGTGTGTGACTGGTTTATTAAGGGTTGTTTGTTTAGTAAATTGGGGAACACTAACAATGGATCTGCAACTTAGCCGGTTGGGTGTCAGCGGCGTCTTTCAGCAGCGAGAGGCTGGGTGTAATGAATGTGCTCGTTCTCACCCCACAGTACTGGTCTTCGTTGAAGATCTGTGGTGGAACCGCTGTGGGGTTTCCGGATTTGGTCCTCATCTCGTCCCGGACGTCTCCGCCCACCGAGATATCGATCAGCTCGTACTTGATGTTTTTACTCTCCAGGACCCGTATCACCTCCGCCTGCTGAGACTTCACCTGTGAACCAGACCAGCACGACATATCCCCATCAGAAATCAACACCCACATACAGAAAACCCACTTTTAGAACCCATATTAGAACCAGGTAACACTATACACTCACACTTCAGCGAGACTCTCAACTGATGATAAAAATAAACCATCACCATATTCAGGTTATCGAAAAACCCAGAACACCCAAAACATCATCCAAACACTCAGAACACCCAAAACATCATACAAACACTCAGAACACCCAAACACCCAAAACATCATCCAAACACTCAGAACACCCAAACACCCAAAACAATCATCCAAACACTCAGAACACCCAAACACCCAAAACATCATCCAAACACTCAGAACACCCAAACACCCAAAACATCATCCAAACACTCAGAACACCCAAACACCCAAAACAATCATCCAAACACTCAGAACATCCAAACACCCAAAACATCATCCAAACACTCAGAACACCCAAACACCTAGAAACAACACCCAGAACACCCAAACACCTAGAAACAACACCCAGAACACCCAAAACAATCATCCAAACACTCAGAACACCCAAAACATCATCCAAACACTCAGAACACCCAAACACCTAGAAACAACACCCAGAACACCCAAACACCTAGAAACAACACCCAGAACACCCAAACACCTAGAAACAACACCCAGAACACCCAAACACCCAAAACAATCATCCAAACACTCAGAACATCCAAACACCCAAAACAATCATCCAAACACTCAGAACACCCAAACACCCAAAACAATCATCCAAACACTCAGAACACCCAAACACCCAAAACAATCATCCAAACACCCAAAACAATCATCCAAACACTCAGAACACCCAAACACCCAAAACATCATCCAAACACTCAGAACACTCAAACACCCAGAACACCCAAAACAATCATCCAAACACTCAGAACACCCAAACACCTAGAAACAACACCCAGAACACCCAAACACCTAGAAACAACACCCAGAACACCATCCAAACACTCAGAACACCCAAACACCCAGAACACCCAAACACCCAAAACAATCATCCAAACACTCAGAACATCCAAACACCCAAAACAATCATCCAAACACTCAGAACACCCAAACACCCAAACACCCAAACACCTAAAACATCATCCAAACACTCAGAACACTCAAACACCCAGAACACCCAAACACCCAAAACAATCGTCCAAACACTCAGAACACCCAAACACCCAAAACATCATCCAAACACTCAGAACACCCAAACACCTAGAAACAACACCCAGAACACCCAAAACATAATCCAAACACTCAGAACACCCAAACACCCAGAACACCCAAACACCCAAAACAATCATCCAAACACTTAGAACATCCAAACACCCAAAACATCATCCAAACACTCAGAACACCCAAACACATAGAAACAACACCCAGAACACCCAAACACCCAAAACATCATCCAAACACTCAGAACACCCAAACACCCAAAACAATCATCCAAACACTCAGAACACCCAAACACCCAAAACATCATCCAAACACTCAGAACACCCAAACACCCAAAACATCATCCAAACACCCAGAACACCCAAAACAATCATCCAAACACTCAGAACACCCAAACACCCAAAACATCATCCAAACACTCAGAACACCCAAACACCTAGAAACAACACCCAGAACACCCAAACACCTAGAAACAACACCCAGAACACCCAAAACAATCATCCAAACACTCAGAACACCCAAAACATCATCCAAACACTCAGAACACCCAAACACCTAGAAACAACACTCAGAACACCCAAACACCTAGAAACAACACCCAGAACACCCAAACACCTAGAAACAACACCCAGAACACCCAAAACATCATCCAAACACTCAGAACACCCAAACACTCAGAACACCCAAAACAATCATCCAAACACTCAGAACACCCAAACACCCAAAACAATCATCCAAACACTCAGAACACCCAAACACCCAAAACAATCATCCAAACACCCAAAACAATCATCCAAACACTCAGAACACCCAAACACCCAAAACATCATCCAAACACTCAGAACACTCAAACACCCAGAACACCCAAAACAATCATCCAAACACTCAGAACACCCAAACACCTAGAAACAACACCCAGAACACCCAAACACCTAGAAACAACACCCAGAACACCATCCAAACACTCAGAACACCCAAACACCCAGAACACCCAAACACCCAAAACAATCATCCAAACACTCAGAACATCCAAACACCCAAAACAATCATCCAAACACTCAGAACACCCAAACATCATCCAAACACTCAGAACACTCAAACACCCAGAACACCCAAACACCCAAAACAATCGTCCAAACACTCAGAACACCCAAACACCCAAAACATCATCCAAACACTCAGAACACCCAAACACCTAGAAACAACACCCAGAACACCCAAAACATCATCCAAACACTCAGAACACCCAAACACCCAGAACACCCAAACACCCAAAACAATCATCCAAACACTCAGAACATCCAAACACCCAAAACATCATCCAAACACTCAGAACACCCAAACACATAGAAACAACACCCAGAACACCCAAACACCTAGAAACAACACCCAAACACCCAAAACATCATTCAAACACTCAGAACACCCAAAACAATCATCCAAACACTCAGAACACCCAAACACCCAGAACACCCAAAACAATCATCCAAACACTCAGAACACCCAAACACCCAAAACAATCATCCAAACACTCAGAACACTCAAACACCCAGAACACCCAAACACCCAAAACAATCATCCAAACACTCAGAACACCCAAACACCCAGAACACCCAAACACCTAAAACATCATCCAAACACTCAGAACACTCAAACACCCAGAACACCCAAACACCCAAAACAATCATCCAAACACTCAGAACACCCAAACACCTAGAAACAACACCCAGAACACCCAAACACTCAGAACACCCAAACACCTAGAAACAACACCCAGAACACCCAAACACCCAAAACAATCATCCAAACACTCAGAACACCCAAACCAAGCATCCAAACAAACACCCAGAACCCCCACAGTACATTTGTTTTTTTAATTTAGTGATGGAGCTACAAGGCTGAAGAGTCAATAGTCACCAAAATGGGTCCTGTAAATACATCTCCAAACCTTTTCTCAACCATAACCACGCCCAGCTCTTCATTAGGGTGGAGCTGACATGTAGATTTGGGTCAGGATGCTGTATTGACTCACTGTTAGCTAAAAGGACCATCAACGTTTATAGAAAGAAATAACAGAGATTGTGAATGCTGGCCAGTACGGTGAAGCCCAGGTGAAGCCCAGGTGAAGCCCAGGTGAAGCCCAGGTGAAGCCCAGGTGAAGCCCAGGTGACACATGAAGTTTTCGTTCCACAGTGACCTGCAGAAACAGCTAAGCTTCTGAACACACAGACCCGAACACACAGACCCGAACACACAGACTCTCTGCTGTGAGTGGCCTGCAGGACACAAGCGGCGAGGAGCCCTGAATGTGGAGCGATGAGAGTTCTGCCTTTCGGTTTGGCACATTTTCCGTGGAACAGTAGCATCACGTACGCACCGCACACTTCCCCTGCAGTGACTGTTCTCAGTTCCTCTCCGTACAGCTGAGCGAGGAGTCTCACTCGCTCTGTACACACCTCACACCAAACCCTCTCTCCCTCACTCTGTACACACCTCACACCAAACCCTCTCTCCCTCACTCTGTACACACCTCACACCAAACCCTCTCTCCCTCACTCTGTACACACCTCACACCAAACCCTCTCTCCCTCACTCTGTACACACCTCACACCAAACCCTCTCTCCCTCACTCTGTACACACCTCACACCAAACCCTCTCTCACTCGCTCTGTACACACCTCACACCAAACCCTCTCTCCCTCACTCTGTACACACCTCACACCAAACCCTCTCTCCCTCACTCTGTACACACCTCACACCAAACCCTCTCTCCCTCACTCTGTACACACCTCACACCAACCACTCTCCCTCACTCTGTACACACCTCACACCAAACCCTCTCTCCCTCACTCTGTACACACCTCACACCCAAACCACTCTCTCACTCTGTACACACCTCACACCAAACCCTCTCTCCCTCACTCTGTACACACCTCACACCAAACCCTCTCTCCCTCACTCTGTACACACCTCACACCAAACCCTCTCTCCCTCACTCTGTACACACCTCACACCAAACCCTCTCTCCCTCACTCTGTACACACCTCACACCAAACCCCTCTCTCCCTCACTCTGTCACACACCCTCACACCAAACCCCCTCTCCCTCACTCTGTAAACACCTCACACCCAAACCCTCTCTCCCTCACTCTGTACACACCTCACACCAAACCCTCTCTCCCTCACTCTGTACACACCTCACACCAAACCCGCTCTCCCTCACTCTGTACCACACCTCACACCAAACCCTCTCTCTCCCTCACTCTGTACACACCTCACACCAAACCCGCTCTCTCCCTCACTCTGTACACACACCTCACACCAAAACCCTCTCTCCCTCACTCTGTACACACCTCACACCAAACCCCTCTCTCTCCCTCACTCTGTACACCCCTCACACCAAACCCTCCTCTCTCACCTCACTCTGTACACACCTCACACCAAACCCTCTCTCCCTCACTCTGTACACACCTCACACCAAACCCTCTCTCCCTCACTCTGTACACACCTCACACCAAACCCGCTCTCCCTCACTCTGTACACACCTCACACCAAACCCGCTCTCCCTCACTCTGTACACACCTCACACCAAAGCCCCTCTCTCCCTCACTCTGTGTACACACACCTCACACCAAACCCTCTCTCTCCCTCACTCTGTACACACCTCACACCAAACCCTCTCTCCCCTCACTCTGTACCACACCTCACACCAAACCCGACCTCTCTCCTCACTCTGTACACACCTCACACCAAAGCGCTCTCCTTGCTCTGTACACACACCTCACACCAAACCCTCTCTCACTCACTCTGTACACACCTCACACCAAACCCTCTCTCACTCACTCTGTACACACCTCACACCAAACCCTCTCTCCCTCACTCTGTACACACCTCACACCAAACCCTCTCTCCCTCACTCTGTACACACCCCACACCAAACCCTCTCTCACTCACTCTGTACACACCTCACACCAAACCCTCTATCACTCACTCTCTACACACCTCACACCAAACCCACTCTCCCTCACTCTGTACACACCTCACACCAAACCCGCTCTCCCTCACGCTGTTTACACTTCAATGATTTAATTACACACTGAAATTAGAGACGGGTGAACTTCCCCTTTAAGGACTGACGCCCAGAAAACACATTCATCACCATCATACCGAAACCTGCTGATGTATACTTCCTGTTTTTCCCCAGTTTGAGCTCTGAGACCTACAGACAGAGTGATCTAGCCCTTCATCCCCTCATTCATCCCATCACCCCGTGAACAGACAGCAGCAGCAACACACAGCCTGTACACACCCAGAGTCCGGCTCACTGACCGGGCCAGGACTGGGTTAAAGAGTCAGTCCGGCTATTAACAGCTGAGCTGATGATTAACAGCAGAGTGAGGAAGTTAAAGGACACATCTGCACAGTGACCACACCTCGGGTCAAACCTCCAAATCAGATCCTGCAGAACCCTGTACGTTATGGTACTGTCTCACAGCTGAAGCCGGATTCGGCTTCTTAGTCGAGTGGGCCATTCCACCTTAAGTGGTGCAGCAGGTACAGTTAGGCGGAACGTTAAGGTGGAACGGAGAATTCCACCTTAAGAAGCCTACTTAAGCCTCTTCCACAGACTAACCACCATCCCCTTCCTCACACACGCCGGCTGGAGCTCGTTTATGAAGCTGCACTGCAGGATTAAAGCGTTATAACCGCGCGTAGCTCGGAAACAGAAGGCCGTGACTTCCGCTTTGAGCCCCGATGCCTCCGCAGCTCGCACCCCTTACTGAACACCCTAAACATCCCAAACGGGCACGCTTATTTCTGCACGCGCGTGGCGGTGTTAGGACAGCGCGCATGGCTGTGAGCGCGCGCGGCTGTGCGTGTAGACATGATGCGTTACTAGCAGCGCTGGGTGTGTCTCTCTCTCCCTCTCTCTCTCTCTCTCTCTGATCTCCCCCTATGTGCACTAAAGCTCTCTCTCCCTCGCTCCTCATCGACACCTCCGCATTACTGGCGGAGCTCCTGCTCACCTCCCGGGAAGCTGTGACGGTGGTGTAGTACAGTTTGATGCCCATGGTCGCCTCCGGTTCTTTGTGAGAGCGGGTCTGATCAATGTGGTCAACGTGGAGATCTCAGAGCTCTTTAGTCGCCCTGACGTCACTGAGCTGCTATTCGCTGCTTCATTTAAAGTGACAGGAGCACATTTTCGAACAGAGGACATTAAAGGGTCAATTACTTCAGCATCTGTTTATATTTCAACATCTGTGTCCTTTAATGTAGCAAAAATATTCAACATTATTTTAAACAATATTTAAAATGTAAATGGGTGGAGCTAAACTGCTGTAGCCCGAATGGGTGGAGGTAAACTGTTGTAGGACGAGTGGGTGGAGCTGAATTGTTGTAGGTTGTATGGGCGGGGCTAGACGCTTCTAGGCGGAGTGGGTGGGGCTAAACATGGGTAGACGTAAGTAAGTCTACTGGTCTTCATGTGTAACGTAGGTTCTGAATCTGACTGTGTTCAGGAGAATGAACACTGTTTTGAAATGTTCAGTGTTCACATACCATATCAAGCCCTTCAAGTTTTAAGTGAGGTCCTCTCAGTGGGAGGTGCGGCCGTTAAAGTGCTGATGGTGCGGATACAGCTGATAAGGCAGACGGGCCTGTTGGAGCAGATAAGAAGGTTCCTCAGCATAGTTCCTCTGTGACTCAGTAGCAGCATGCCCGCACATGCGAGTGCTACTCCAGAGTAACAGACCTCCTCCGGGTGTTTACAGGGGAGCGTTTTAACATGGCGGAGGTGATTCAGTACATGGTGGAGAAGTGAAGGAGCTGCTGGGTCTTTATACTGAGGAGGTCACCACTAATACCCCCAACACCACCAATACCACCAACACCACCAACACCACTGCACCACTGCACTCTGACACTTTATTATATATATATATATATATGGCTGTGGAGTCTCACAGGTTACTGGGCACGACAATCACAAACAACCTGAAGTGGGACTGCAACATCAGCTCCATCATCAAGAAAGCCCAACAGAGGATGTACTTCCTGCATCAGCTGAGGAAGTTCAACCTGTCCCAGGAGCTGATGGTACAGTTTTACACTGCCACCATAGAATCTGTCATCACCTCGTCCATCACAGTGTGGGGCAGCTCAGCCACCAAACACGATATCCACAGACTGCAGTGCATCATCAGGTCTGCAGAGAAGACCACTGGAGTCAAACTACCCCCTCTGCTGGATCTGCACACTTCGAGAGCCAGGAAGATCATCACTGATCCATCACACCCTGGCCATCATCTGCTCCAGCGTCTTCCTTCAGGCAATGCTCCATCCTCTGTACTGACTGCCTCAGACCGGTGCTCCACCCTCTGTACTGACTGTCTCAGACCGGTGCTCCACCCTCTGTACTGATTGTCTCAGACTGGTGCTCCACCCTCTGTACTGACTGTCTCAGACCGGTGCTCCACCCTCTGTACTGACTGTCTCAGACCGGTGCTCCACCCTCTGTACTGACTGTCTGACGGTGCCTCAGACTGTCCGGTGCTCCATCCTCTGTACTGACTGTCTCTCAGACCTCTGTACCTCCAGACCTCTGTACTGACTGTCTCTGACCGGTGCTCCACCCTCTGTTACTGACTGTCTCAGATCCGGTCCTCCTCTGTACTGACTGTCTCAGACTGTGTACTGACTGTCTCAGACCGGTACTGCTGCCCACGGTGCTAGCCCTCTGTACTGACTGTCTCAGTGAACTGACTGGTGCTACTCCACCCTCTGTGTGACTGTCTCAGGGGACTGTGCTCAGACCTGGTGCTCCATCCGGTGTACACCCTCTGTACTGACTGTCTCAGACCGGTGCTATCCACCCCTACTGACTGTCTCAGACCGGTACTCCACCCTCTGTACTGATTGTACTCAGACTGACTGGTCTGCTCCACCCTCTGTACTGACTGTCTCAGACGGTGCTCCACCCGGTGACTGCCTCAGACCGGTGCTCCATCCTCTGTACTCAGACCTGATCCTCCACTGTCTCAGACCGGTCCTCCACCCTCTGTACTGATTGTCTCAGACTGTGCTATACCCTCAGACTGTCGGGACCGGTACTCTCACATCCTCTGTACTGACTGTCTCAGACCGGTACTCATCCTCTCTGTACTGACTGTCTCAGACCGGTCCTCCACCCTCTGTACTGATTGTCTCAGACTGGTGCTCCACCCTCTGTACTGACTGTCTCAGACCGGTCCTCCACCCTCTGTACTGACTGTCTCAGACCGGTGCTCCACCCTCTGTACTGACTGTCTCAGACCGGTCCTCCACCCTCTGTACTGACTGTCTCAGACCGGTGCTCCACCCTCTGTACTGACTGTCTCAGACCGGTCCTCCACCCTCTGTACTGACTGTCTCAGACCGGTCCTCCACCCTCTGTACTGACTGTCTCAGACCGGTGCTCCACCCTCTGTACTGACTGTCTCAGACCGGTACTCAGACCGGTGCTCCACCCTCAGTACTGACTGTCTCAGACCGGACTCACCCTGACCGGTCTTTGACGGGGCTCCACCCTCTGTACTGACTGTCTCAGACCGGTGCTCCACCCTCTGTACTGACTGTCTCCACCCTCTGTACTGACCGGTACTCCATCCTCTGTACTGACTGTCTCAGACCGGTCCTCCACCCTCTGTACTGACTGTCTCAGACCGGTGCTCCACCCTCTGTACTGACTGTCTCAGACCGGTGCTCCACCCTCTGTACTGACTGTCTCAGACCGGTACTCCACCCTCTGTACTGACTGTCTCAGACCGGTGCTCCACCCTCTGTACTGACTGTCTCAGACCGGTGCTCCACCCTCTGTACTGACTGTCTCAGACTGTCTTTTGTATATGTTGTGTATTTTTTGTACTTTTTGTTTCTGTTTTATTATTTGATTTGATATTTTTTATTTCTATATTGAAGATTTCTATGGAGAGTCAGACTTTAAGAGCCACTACTGTAAAGATCAGAAGCCCACTGATTCTCCAGAATAAGATTACTAAGTGTATATGCTACGGAGTTCTGAAGCTAAATGGTTAGCATTACTGCTACTGAGAGCTGATTGGTTGGGATCAATGTTACTATGGGCTGATTGATGTCTGCTGTAAGAGATAACCCTGTGTTTAGGATCTGCTGAAATCAGCACTGATTGGTCTTACAGCTCATTTCAACTCTTCTGCTCTCTTTAACCTTCAGCCTCTCCATTTCCCCACCTTAAAGGGGAGTGTCATGACTGGTGGGGTTATTAGATGAGTTGTTGGTGGAACCGAACAAACATCAGTCCTGACTTCAGCAGCAGGAGCCAGAAATCACCGTGATCCTAAACACTGATCCTTCTAAGGGCAGGTTATATGGTGGCCGGTGGATTAGCTCACTGAGGATGTCCAGTCCATCTCCTGTCAGTGGACATCGTGGTATCTAAGCTGTGAACCGACGTAATCAAGAATGTTATAAACAGAACAGAGAACCTTACTGAAACAGAACCTTACTGAAACGTGCTGTTTACATTACTGCACAGAACATGTTACACACTGCTGTGGTTTATTTGTTGTTTACATTCAGAAACTCATTCCAAAGGTTTTATGTTTATTAAGAAGCTGAAGCGGTTAACTGTGAGAGCTGTGATGTACATACTGGTGCATGAAGTGTACAGTAAACAGGTTCATACTGCGGAGCTGGTGGTCAGTAGCTCCTGACCTTGGAGCAGAACAGCTGACACAGTCCAGCAACCAGATACAAAACCCTGAACCTGCCCATCTACAGGCCGCTCCCGAGAAGCTGTGACGTGTGACTCAGAGAAACCAGGAAGCAGAGATCAGACGTTCCGTCTGTATTACACTGGAAACTGTTCTTTTACACTCATTCCAAATCACACCGCTCTGTTCTCCTACTCTGGACTGAACAGAACCTGCACTTCAGAGCAAAGAGGTGGAACAGTCATGAATCTAGACGTTTCTAAAGGACACATTTAAGAAGAAGCTAAGGAAGATACTGAACATTCTCAAACTGTGTTCTGGACCAGCCCTGGCTTTCCTGCATCTCCTCATGTTTAAGGAGCCTTTCGAACATTTTAGAACGTTCCTAGTCTTTTTAGAACGTGATACTGGGATGGATTTCAGTCTATTTTACAAGAAGCTGATCAGATAAAACATCAGTGTCAGTCCGGTGTCGGTCCAGTGTCCGCCTGTTATCAGTCCGGTGTGAGTCTGGTGTTAGTCCGGTGTCAGTCTGTTATCAGTCCGGTGTCGGTCCAGTGTCAGTCTGTTATCAGTCCGGTGTCGGTCCAGTGTCAGTCTGGTGTTGGTCTGGTGTCAGTCTGTTATCAGTCCGGTGTCGGTCCAGTGTCAGTCTGTTATCAGTCCAGTGTCAGTCTGGTGTCAGTCTGTTATCAGTCCAGTGTCAGTCTGTTATCAGTCCGGTGTGAGTCTGGTGTCAGTCTGTTATCAGTCCAGTGTCAGTCTGTTATCAGTCCGGTGTGAGTCTGGTGTCGGTCCGGTGTCAGGTCGGTGTTTGTGTAAATATGGTGGAGGTAGGTTTAGGATTCCTTGCTGTCTGTTTTGATTGGAACACTGTGTTCTTGAGGTTCTGGATCTAAGGTGTGTAGGTTGGCCGACATGTAGTTTAGTATGTTGTCCATCAAACGCCACGTCAAGCCTTACTGGTCATCCTGGACACTACCAGCCCATTTTTGCCTGATCAGGATAATTAATCCTGTTTAACTGGAAATCATGGAAAGCTGTAAAGGAGTGGTTTGATTCATGGTTCCCGAGAGCGTTTGGGGATTTTCTGCTTTAACACAATCATTAATAGACATGGTGTTCAGCTGTGGTGATCAGCAGTGTTTGTAAGTGCACTTAGAGCTAATCGTCTCTCGGTGTTTATCCAGTCTTCTCCTTAGAGTCCAGCAGTCTGCTAACCTTCCCAATCACACAGGCAGCGATCCGAGCGCAGACGGCCGCCGTCACTACGTACAGCAGTATGAAACACAGTGCTTCTCCATCACCATGGAGACGGGTGTAGAGGTGTCTGCGGTGCTGGTAGTCCAGGTGTGAGGCATGAATCTGGCAGAGAGTGCAGAGCACCAGGAACACGTGGAAGAGCTGGTGACTCTGACCCAGGAAGTCACAGCGACCTGGGAACAGGCACTCGGGCAGAGGGTGGGTGAAGAAGAACGCGGCAGACAGAAAAAAGATCACCTGACCACAGTGGAAGACCACCGCACGGTCACCTATCGAGTCTTCTCCACCGGACAAGTACCAGAGCCCAATGCGATGGAACACTGGGCCGGTGTCCCACGCGTAGGCCAGTGCGGAGGGCACCACCTGTCCAACTTTCCGCACCCAGGTAGGAAGGCTGTAGTTCTGGTACTTCCCGTAACAGCTGCCCAAACAAGACAGACAGCAGAGCAAACTCGCCACAGGCATGAAGATCCCACTCACCCGCTGGTACCAGCTCTGCTCCACAGCGTAATAGTAATGCGCAACAGCGCTGCCGTACTGGTACTGCGCCACACCCACGTAATCCAGGAAATAGACGCCGTAATGGATGAGCTCAGATTTGGAGCCGAGCAGGTGAGCCACTGCGCTGAAGGTCATGTAGGTCATGGAGGACAGAAGGAGAACCAGCAGTGGCCAGCTGTGTGGGTCATCAAGGAACTCCACACTCTCTGCCAGCTGAGCCGTTACAGCGAGGACCACCAGTGCCCCCAGTAGGTGTGTCCACACGTTCATGGTCTCGTTGTGCAGCTGGAACAGAGACAGGAAGTAGTACCTCCAGCTCTGGTGCAGCGGCCGGTAACCGGTGTGGACATAGCGCTCACAGAAGAAGCCAGGCACTTCGTCATCTCGCACTGTGGCGGGCACGGAGGGAACCGCCTCCCTCAGCTTCTGCAGGAGCCGTCTCACTTGGTGCAGGTTAATGAACAGGAGGCTAATCTTCTCCATCACCGTGGTTGCCATGGCAATGCGCAGTGGTGTGAGAATGGCATGAGACTTTCTAATGGGAAAAGAACAAACACACAGAAATCCGATAACACACGTCCACAACATCAACCCTGCAGAGACTACCACCGTCAGTAGCTCAGAACAGACACACCACATCCTGGTATATATAACCTCGATATATAATCCCCAGAGATCAGCTCGGTATATGTATATATGATATATAATCCCTGGCTTCTTCTATATGGTATATATGAATGGTATATGGTCATAATCCCCAGGGATTAGCTCGATATATGTATATACGGTATATAATCCCCAGAGATCAATATGGCATGTATATACAGTATATATAAATATCCCCATAGACTCTAGAGATGAGATCGGTATACATATAAACAGTATATAATCTAGGGTTAGAGATCATCACAGATCAGCTCGGCTAATGGAATAACATCTGCGGCCTGAAGCGACTGGAGTTCATGATTTAGGGTTAATCCACAGAGCGGCACAAAAACAGAACATCAGCTAAAACCAGCAACAACCTGTCAGCTCTCCTCCTCACTCCGATCTTCAGTTCCACCTTAACTGGCGCACACGTTACTTTAGGCTCTGGCTCCAGAATATAACCGCTGCGCTATTTAAGGTGGAACGGAGAATTAGGAAAAAGAAAGTTCAGTTTAACTTCCGCTTCTCCTTCTCTACTTCTGAAAGCCTGTCCGTGCAGGGTCTGGAGCTCACCTGGCCGTGTACCCTCGCTACAGATCAGGGCTGTCCGGTGGATCCTGCCGGCTCTGATCTGAGATATTCCCGCTGGACTGTTATCCCGCTCCTTATATCGGGCTCTCCATGGCTGATGAGGTCCAGCGCCGTAACTGACCGCTGCGAGGCGCTGTGTTTCTCCTCACCAGTCTAAACCTCGCCTCCTGGGCGGCGACTGGCTGGAAGGTTGTTACGTAGGCGCTCTACTTACACTGATTGGCTGGTATTTGTCAGTAACAGACAGTTGCACGAACTGGCTATTAGTCAATCATAAAACAGAGGGCGGGGCTTACTCTGAATTGTCAGAACCCAGCATTGTCTCTGACCCCCGTCTCTCTCTCTCTCTCTCTCTCGCTCTCTCTCTCTCTCTCTCTCTCTCTCTCTCTCTCTCTCTCTCTCTCTCTCTCTTCCTCCCTCTCTCTCTGTTCAGTTCGCTTTATGGGCATGACTGTATTAAGTACAATGTTCTAAAATTCAGCACTGATCACATGATGTAGAACTAATAAAAATATAACTAATAATTTATATTAATACGTGAAATAAGTAACAAGGCAGCAGTGGAGAGGAGAGTTCAGTGTTTGTGAGGTGGAGGAGTAAATGTCTGATCTGTAAGTAGCTGGGTGATCAGACGGGTCAGCAGGACGGAGGCCACGCCTCCACAGTGCAGGACAGCCAGGAGCTCCGTGGGGGTTAAAGGCTCCCAGTGGCTCCCAGTCAGAGCAGATGTAGTACCAGCATCAGACCGCACAGGATGGGCAGCAGTTCAGCTCAGACAGAGAGATCAGATCTGCACCTCTTACCTAACAGAAACACTCACTACCACACACTCCACTGAACAGGTGTAATGTTAACAGTAATATTAATAATAATAGTAATAACGGTGATAATAAGGGTAATAATAATAACAGTAATGATAACAGTGATATTAATAATAATAGTAATAACGGTGATAATAAGGGTAATAATAATAACAGTAATATTAATAATAATAGTAATAACGGTGATAATAAGGGTAATAATAATAACAGTAATGATAACAGTGATATTAATAATAATAGTAATAACGGTGATAATAAGGGTAATAATAATAACAGTAATATTAATAATAACAGTAATATTAATAATAATAGTAATAACGGTGATAATAAGGGTAATAATAATAACAGTAATGATAACAATAATATTAATAATAGTAGTAATAACGGTGATAATAAGGGTAATAATAATAACAGTAATGATAACAGTGATATTAATAATAATAGTAATAACGGTGATAATAAGGGTAATAATAATAACAGTAATGATAACAGTGATATTAATAATAATAGTAATGTATG
>JAMWET010002426.1:0-15000 GCA_024036415.1 Prochilodus magdalenae
ATTGTGCGGGCCATATGGAGCTGCCTAGGTAATCTAAAACCAGACTTGCTGACTGGTTTTAACCGGTGTAAAAGTGTATAAACACTCTGCGCTGACCATTGGAGGAGGTAACAGCTGGGCTTGAAACAGTGCTACGTGCCCAATAGCATGGAATGGTAGAGTTACTGTATGTGCTATCATCAGATGATGCCGCTTCCACCAGGCAAGGCAGGCAACTGCTAGGGCCCCCAGGCCAACATGCGGGGTTAACCCAGAGAGTAGAATTATTAGGTTCTTGAGTTTATATAAGTATAGTAATGTTAATAGTTGTAAAATAAAAACAAACATCAGGTTAAATTTTGCAATTTTGGTGATGAACGGTGCCGACGGCCCAATGTGAATTTTTGCCAAGGGCCAACCAACAGATTCTAGAATCGCCCTGAGTTATATAACAGCGTATTTTTACCATTATTGGTAATTGTCATGATGCAGGATGATGGAATGTTCATTGGGTTTCTGTTGGCGAGCAGCGTGTATAGACATTGCCGGCTAGCAAACATTAGCACTTAGCGTAACACACTACGGCATCTTCCTGGGCAATAATGCAATGGAGAGCACAACTCGCATCAACAATTAATGTTCTCAAAACCAGTACGCTTAGTTAGCTTGGTTGCTAGTGTTTACTTTGTGGTTAGCATAGTAGCATATTAGCTACTCGGGTTGCCACATTAGCGGCACATTCTAGTTTTTTGGAAAAAGTTCGTTTTGGGGACAGTCCAGTGCTGGATTGTGTCAGGGACAAAGAACCATGATGATGCGCAGAGCTAAAAGTCGGACGGGCTTCGTTAAACAATCGAGTCATTGAACCCAGCACAAAAACATGAACAGACATGGAGATGGAAGGGCAAGAGCGGAGTCAAGGGGACAGGCAGAGGTCAGAACCAAGGCGAACCCAAGGTAGGCAGGCAACTGAGGGGTAACAGAGTAGAAGGGCCAAGGCAAGAGAACGGTCATCAAATGAAGGAAAGGACGGTTCGATAGACAGAGAGCGATCAAACGAGAAAGCCCGACAGGGATAGGCAGAAAGGGAGTCGAAAGTCAGAGGCAGATCTACAGGTTAGAACGCTTTTAGAGTCGCAAACTAGGCTTGGCAAAACTTCGCAAAGAGGAAGGGTCGTGAGAGGCAATATACCGGAGTTAAATCAGATACAGCTGGACTAGAACTCTGGGAGACCTAGAGCGGAGCCTGATTAGAAGACTGGGGACATGTGGGCTGTGACGTCATCGGAGCGATCCCTCTGGGAAGTATTGGGTGCGGAGCGAAGCAGGAAAACCTGTACGCGTGACAGATTTAATTTCTCTAAAATACTTGAATGAACCAACGCTCTTCCTCCAAGAAACTCACGTTCTCTAAGTTCTCTCCCCTCGATCGAATCAGTCTGCCATGATACCTCCGTCACATGTCAAAGGCACATCCCGCACACAATGCTAGGCTAGGACTGAAGAGGCTGTGAGCAATGAAGAGTTCCGCACCGCTTGCTGTCTGCACCAAATTAACTAACCACTTTCCACAAATCCTTCGATTTTAGATTCATACTGATCGCTCACGCCATGTGACCTTTGACCTACGCTCTCTGAAGCTTGGACTGTTGTCACCCCACCATGGTATTTTCAGCGGAATTCCAGTGGAGAGGTATGGATGTCAGATGTGGCCACCAGTTGAATCATAAATCTGCTTTCGCCTTTTCTCTCGGCGGGTTAGAAGTGAAAGTCTGGGGTGGGGGGGGGTGGGGTGGGTGTGTTAGCTCGTCTGGCAGATCGGAGTCTGTTTGTAGCATCCTGGATCAAGCGTGGTGATTTTTCAATGTGTTCCAGTTCACCAGTTCAATAGAATGTTATTCCCTTGAATAAAAGTCCTGGAGAATTTGTCAGCCGCGAATAAAAGAATGAGCTAATTTGTTCTTTCTCAATAGTACTACACCCCTGTAGTGGAGTTGCAGAAGCGCCTCCACCTGGTCAGGTTTGGGTGGTGCATATCTTTCAACCGATATTATGCTGGAACGTGATGAAGGGCGGAGTTCTGAAAGTAGGTTAAATGGAGGTACTGTGAAAGATCCACTGAGTTGATGATGTTCAGAGCGCCATGCTTATTTGTAGAAAGTGGCGGCGCACGGTGTTAGACCCACTAACACTGACCGCACCCTTCTATACTGTTTCTGATCATCAGCTATTTATCAAGCCAGTTCAGGTGTTTGACTTATTCATTCACCACAAATCACAAGGCGGTGGTCCTTCACAGTAACGTGATTCATGAGGTCACCTCACACACAACCTCACACGGCGCTTAAGGTCACTGAACAACTGAAGCATCGAAAAACTGAACAATTCAGAAACCAATTGTTGGTGTAGACAGGGAAAACCGAGTTTTTGCTGTAACGTTGAGTGTGTGCAGTGGTCTCCTTTGTTAGCATCAGAGTGTGCGGGGCAGCCCCAAAAACGGGGCAACATCGCTAACCAAGAAACAAATATACAGTTACTCGTACACTACACTGAAGAACAGAGGGCATCAAATGACAATGGAGGTCACTTTATATCCGGCGTTCCTACCACAAACAGGGGTGCCTCTTAAACCGCACCTATATACCAAATACTGTGTAAAGTAGTGCAGACGCTCTGTTAAAGTACATAAACGCCTGTATTGATATGTGTGTGTGGTTGGGAGGCAGCCAGGCTCTGATTGGCCAGCCGTGGTTTACGGTTTGGTTGTGGATGGTAATGATATGATGCACTCCAGAGACTCAGCATCTGTGTGTTGGGGGACAAAAACAAACTTGGTCCAGCGAAAGTCTTTCCGCGATGTCAGTACTGAAAAACCACATCCAGGCTTCTCCTGTAAAACCTGAATCTCCAGGGGCTGGATCTCCAGGCTCGAGCGCTGCGGTGTTCACAATGTGACTTCACTTCCATCGACCAGACCAGCTCAATACGTTTTAGCATAGGGGGCAATAGGACAGTGCCTGCAAAGGTTAACCAGGGCTTCGTCGAGGTGGACTCTCCAGCAATGAAAGGCATAGACCATGGACGGAGTAAGTGTGCAGAATGGTGTGGTACTGTATGCAGCTGCCTTGGGAACCCATGCTGGGTAGTACAGGAGGTTAACTGCTGAGTTGAGCGGGATGTCAGAGCTGAGATGGTATTTATATACTTCTCCATTTTAACAGTGTAATTAAATTAGGGATCCAAACTTGCCAGTCCGATACCAGCACCGTACATAAACTTTGCATATCTGTGGGATACCAAGTATGGCATCCGATACCGTTTTGAAGGAATAAGCCGGGTACTTCAGGCATGTTGGGAGATGTACGGCAACCGGGACTGACATGGACACAGCTCACTCTCTGGCTCGCTCCATATTGTTGGTCCTGTTCGTAAATCTAGTCTACTGTGAGGTCTCCGGTTCCTGCAGATACACCTCCGGCCACCCGGGGGAGACAAAGAGCCACTAACGAGTAATCACGCGGTAAACGCTAACACCTGCTGCTCACGCTACTTAAGCCTGAGAGTAAACACCTGTAATACAGTAATACATGGTAAACCTGATATTGTTTATTGATTAGTTGTTGTTAAGGTGAACAATAGAAGCGTGTTGTACAATGTCAGGGATAAAAGAGACCGAATAAGTAAGTTACTATATCCTCAGAAATACTGGATGATGGACATATATAATAAAGAATGAACATGGACCCCCCCAATAGGGAAGAAGATACAATACACACACACAGGACATAGTAGATACAGGGGTGAGGACAATGAAACTGAAACACCTGTCATTTTTAGCTGTGGGAGGTCTCATGGATAAATTGGACCAGCCTGGTGGGCAATCTTCATAACTGCACATTTGCACCAGTAAGAGCAGCAGTGTGATGGTTCAGTTAGCAGGTAAGAGCACAGTTTCTGCGTCAAAATACTGCAATGCACCACAACATTATGGGAGTGACATTTACCAGAGTTCAAAGAGGACAGATGGTTGGGTCACGTCTGCTGGCGCATCTGTGACCAAGACAGCCAAGTCTTTGTGATGTATCAAGAGCCACGTATCCAGCGGTAAGCAGATACCACCAAGAAGGACGAAACCTCCACCAGATCACGTAGTGTGACCTGGCCACTATCCTGCAAGAAGAATGTTAAAAATCCCCTGACCACTGTTGCAGTACGCAGTATATGTCATTCCCAAGACCAACTGACGCAGTATATTGGCCGCAAAAGGAGGCCATACACCATTACAATAAATGATTGTGGTCCTAAAACCAGGTGTTCCAGGTTTCATTCCAGCTCCTGTATAAGACAATGCCTCAAAAAAATAAAGGGAACACTTTTGAAAACACATCAGATCTCAATGGGGAACAAAATCATGCGAATATCTTTCCTCATATAGACGGGGTAATGTGGTTTAGGAAACGAAAAGGATGCCACATCGTTTGATGGAAATGAATGATCACCCTACAGAGGGATTGAATTCAAAGAACCCTGACAAAGTTAAAGTGAAGAAAATGATGCAGAAGGCTCGTCCATTGAACCCAAAACTCCACTGCAGCAAACTCAGAATGGTACTCAGTAATTGTAGGCCTCCACTCGCTCTAAGGGAAGACGGATGGTGTCCTGGGGGATCTCCTCCCAGATCTGGACCAGGGCATCACTGAGATCCTGGACAGTCTGAAGTGCAACCTGGTGGCGTCGGATGGACCGAAACACAATGTCCCAGAGGTGTTCTATTGGATTTAGGTCAGGCGAGCCGGGGGGCCAGTCGATGGTATCAATTCCTTCATTCTCCAAGAACTGCCTGCATACTCTCGCCACATGAGACCGGGCATTGTCGTGCACCAGGAGGAACCCAGGACCCACTGCACCAGCATAGGGTCTGACTACGGGTCCAAGGATTTCATCCCGATACCTAATAGCAGTCAGGGTGCCAGTGTCTAGCCTGTAGAGGCCTCCAGGGATATGCCTCCCCAGACCATCACTGACCCACCACCAAACCAGCCATGCTGAATAATGTTGCAGGCGGCATAACATTCTCCACAGCTCCACACATTTCTCCCAGAGCTCGCTTCCCGATGACATCACAGCCATTTGTCCGGAATTCACCAATCACATCGCCCAAATTCTGATTGCACTCACTGCTCTTACATTTCCTGTTTGTGCCTGCACCCCTCTGGCCCCACAGTCACTTTGTAAGTTGTTGCAGAGCCCTAGTTTGCACACTGAGCGGTGCTCCTCTGGGTTTCTCAGTTTGTGTCTCTCCTTTGTTTATCGACGTCACTCTATTTGGATTCTCCCTTTTGGTTCTGGTACGTGTTTGCTTATAACTTCTTTGTGTTTACTCTCTTGGGATAGTTTGGTTTTGTTTGCTGGTTATTCGCGTCTCTCCGGTTCTCGACTCTTGCTGTCTCCCTGCTTTTTGCCTCAGCCTTGCCCTTCAGTCATGTTTGCTGGTTCTTGTTGAATTCTGATTGTCAGCCGGCTATTAAAAAACCTTTAGCTCTGCGCTACGTTTGTGGATTCTGACACAAACACATGCCTGTGTAAAGAGTCTGAAGGGGTACCATACTGGAAACCGTTTGAAAACCACTGCTTTAGGCTAAAGGAAGGAGATGCCTAGAACTTCCAGACCTCAGTTTCTGAGCTTATAGAAGCTGATTTTACTAAGAAGTCACTTTTGGATTCTCCCTTTTTGGTTCTGTACGCTGTTTGATATAACTTCCTTTGTGTTTACTCTCTTGGACAGTTTGGTTTTGTTTTGCGGTTATTCCGTCCTCTCTGGTTCTCGACCTGACTGTCCCCCTGCTTTGTGCCTAGCACTTGCCCTTCAGTCATGTTTGCCTGGTTCTTGTTGAATCTGATTGTCAGTCTGGCTAAAACCCTTTAGCTCTGCGCTACGTTTGTGGATACTAACACAAACACATGCCTGTGTAAAGAGCCTGAAGGATAGATAGGTACATTGATCCCAGAGGGAAATTCAAGGAAACCTTGCGTTGGTCGAGAATCGAACCCGGGTCAACTGCTTGGAAGGCAGCTATGCTAACCACTATACCACCAACGCACTGAATGGGTACCATACTGGAAACCGTTTGGGAACCACTGCTTTAGGCTAAAGGAAGGAGACGCCTAGAACTTCCAGACCTCAGTTTCTGAGCTAATAGAAGCTGATTTTACTAAGAAGTTCCACTAGAGTAGTTTTAAATGGTACTTCACCCACCTCTGGTTATGCATTGGACAAGTACATCAAACATTGGTTCTCAGATGTCCTAGTTAAGATATAGTAGTTGTACGCTAATCGAGCTATCCAACTGATGTGGGCTTAGTAGACCAAATAGCACCACGAAACTCCAAAAGAAGCTAACACTGCTACTTACATTAGCATAGCATTACATAACACTGGCACCAAAGTTGGTCTATGAATTGGTAGGGTTAGATTGGTCCACTAGTGCGTCACATTACCGTAACTTGCCATGACGGACGAGCCGTGGTTGTTTCCTATCTCCCTTTTGTCCTTTTTATTTTGGAAATCCGTCAAACAGTTCCAGGAAGCAGGGGCGGGCAGGGGGAGAAGGCCTCGTAGCTGCTGGGGAATATCTGCCACCCAGCCAGCAAGGGGAGGCTCCTTATCGACAGGAGGACGGAGGTGCCATGAGCGAAGGTCTATTTTACACTGACGTAGGGGTTGCGGCAATGTTGCAGGGTTACATGCCAGATCCACCAGGATAGTTGCCCGGGGAAGGCAGGAAATGATGGGGAGACTGCCAGGAGCGCACAACGGGCTGAGATCAGGACAGGCTTTTCAAAAGACTCCTTCTCAAGCTGGATCAAAGAAAGCCTAGCGTCAGGTTTCTCCAAACACAACACCCTCAGGAGGAGTATCTCAAACAGGGTTTCAAGCCTTAGTAAATAAACAATAAGGATTTAGGTACAGGGGTTAGAACCAGTTTAGCTGATCTAAAGGGGGCTGGGACAGGAAAACACTGTACGGTTTAACAAGGTTTCAGGATAACCCTAGTACGTGTAATACCGAGTTCGGGTTCCATGGATATTAGATAATGATGCAATAAACAATATGATACAGAATACGCAGTGATGGTATACGTTATGGAGGATTCAGCTTCCATCTGCCACCACCGATCATATTCAAATCTTAATCCGCGGTAGACGCGCTAGCAGCTATGTAATTCATTTGGCTATCGTTCAAAATTTTCTGGCCACTTTATAGAAACACCTACTTGTTACTTCACTTACGCCACTTATTAGAAACCACCTACCTTGTACTTTCACTCCCACTGGCCACTTTATTAGAAAAACACCTCCCTTGTACTTCACTAAACTGTCCACTTTATTAGAAACACCTACTTGTACTTTCACTAACTGGCCACTTTATTAGAAACACCTACCTTTACTTTCACTACTGGCCGCTTATGGAAACAACATACCTTGTACTTCCACTAACTGGCCACATTATTGGAAACCCCTACCTTGTACTTCCACTAACTGGCCACTTTATTAGAAACCCCTACCTTGTACTTCCACTCACTGGCCACTTTATTAGAAACCCCTACCTTGTACCTCCACTAACTGGCCACTTTATTAGAAACACCTACCTGGTACTTCCACTAACTGGCCACTTTATTAGAAACCCCTACCTTGTACCTCCACTAACTGGCCACTTTATTAGAAACACCTACCTGGTACTTCCACTAACTGGCCACTTTATTAGAAACACATACCTTGTACTTCCACTAACTGGCCACTTTATTAGAAACCCCTACCTTGTACTTCCACTAACTGGCCACTTTATTAGAAACACCTCCCACCACTAACTGGACACTTTATTAGAAACCCCTACCTGGTACTTCCACTAACTGGTCACATTATTGGAAACACCTACCTGGTACTTCCACTAACTGGTCACATTATTAGAAACACCTACCTTGTACTTCTACTCACTGGCCACTTTATTAGAAACACCTACCTTGTGCTTCCACTAACTGGCCACTTTATGAGAAACACCTACCTTGTACTTCTACAAACTGGCCACATTATTGGAAACACCTGCCTTGTACTTCCACTCACTGGCCACTTTATTGGAAACCCCTACCTTGTACTTCCACTCACTGGCCACTTTATTAGAAACCCCTACCTTGTACCTCCACTAACTGGCCACTTTATTAGAAACACCTACCTGGTACTTCCACTAACTGGCCACTTTATTAGAAACCCCTACCTTGTACCTCCACTAACTGGCCACTTTATTAGAAACACCTACCTGGTACTTCCACTAACTGGCCACTTTATTAGAAACACATACCTTGTACTTCCACTAACTGGCCACTTTATTAGAAACCCCTACCTTGTACTTCCACTAACTGGCCACTTTATTAGAAACACATACCTTGTACTTCCACTTACTGGCCACTTTATTAGAAACACCTCCCACCACTAACTGGACACTTTATTAGAAACCCCTACCTGGTACTTCCACTAACTGGTCACATTATTGGAAACACCTACCTGGTACTTCCACTAACTGGCCACATTATTAGAAACACCTACCTTGTACTTCTACTCACTGGCCACTTTATTAGAAACACCTACCTTGTGCTTCCACTAACTGGCCACTTTATGAGAAACACCTACCTTGTACTTCTACAAACTGGCCACATTATTGGAAACACCTGCCTTGTACTTCCACAAACTGGCCACATTATTGGAAACACCTACCTTGTAGATTATACTCGCTGGCCACTTTTTTGGAATCCCCTACCTTGTGCTTCCACTAACTGGCCACTTTATTAGAAACACCTACCTTGTACTTGCAAACATGGGCCTTTATTAGAAACACCTACTTGTACTTTCACCTACTGGCCACTATATTAGAAACCCCTACAATATACTTCACTAACTGGTCCGCTGTATTGAAAACACCTACCTGCACATTCCACTAAACGCGTTCTATACACTTTCAGACCATCTATGCACACTGCCTGAGCACTAACGAGTTGATTCTAGAGCCCAGCGTTCTGCCTAGCAGGTGAACCGAGTTAGTAATCAGAATGGCACTGTGGCTGAGGTTGGTTGGGTTGCTGTGGGCAGTAGGAAACTTCGCATTTGGGCGCTGCATTAAAACTGCTGGGGAAAGGAGCTGTACCTGCCAGCAGTTCCCACAGGGCGCTGAGAGATCCACAGCAGGAGGATGCACATGCTCCAGATCAGCTCCAATCCACTTTAACATGCAGGACAACCACAGGGACACTGGCCTGGAAAACCAGTCGTGGAAATCCCCGTGTGGGGGGACAACTCTCGTGACTCTGAATAAGCTATCACTTCACGTGCCCGGACGAAGCAAAGACAAGGGTAACATCTGAAGCGGTCAGCACTGTCTCATGAGGGGGAAAGGTGGTCCTGCATCTACCTCGTCACTTAGCAGGACGCTAGCCAACACAGGGTCATTAACGATGTAACTGAATCGTTTTCTCTGAAGGTGGGGGGCTGTCCAGCGATGTTTGGTTAGCAAAAGTTTCAAACGATCCAGGTTAGGATGTACGATCTCAGAGAAAGCATGGAGCTTGGCCTCACCCCCGGATTGCCTCGTCTGCCTTCACCACGCATATGAACCTGGAGTGACAATCTCATTCTCAATCCATAGGGGCTAATAGATGCGCCCACCCTTTACACCACTATACAGCTTTCCACAAGGGTGTATGGGATGTGGGATGGGGAATTTCGACCATTCCTCCGAAGTGCATTAGTGAGGTCAGACACTGATGTTGGACGAGAAGGCCTGGCTCTCAGTCTCCACTCTAACACCAAAGGTGTTCTGTGGGTTGAGGTCAGGACTATCTGTGCAGGCAGTCCAGTTCCTCACGACCTAGACGTCGCTCACCCATGTATTTATGGAGATTGCTCGGTGCACTGGTGTGCAGTCATGGTGGAACCAGGAAGGGGCCGTCCCAAAACTGTCCCCACAAAGTGGCGAGCATGGAATGTTCAGAGTCTCTGGTCTGACTGAAGCAAATTTTTCAGAGTTCCTCTCACTGGAACTAAGGGGCCGAGTCCAATCCTGAACACCACCCCCACACCATAATCCCCCCCTCCACCAAAACTTTACACTCGGCACAGTGCCAGCAGACCAGTTACCGTTATATCCTAGGAAAACTGCCAAAACCCATGACTTTGAGGTCATCGCGTTATTACCAGAACGAAAAGAAGGTGAATTGGGTCATTTCAGAGATCAGTCCCCACTGCTCTAGGAGTCCAGTTGGTGGCGGCTTTACACACTGCGTTCCACGCTTGCATCGCTTGGTGATGTAACGGCTTGGATGCTAGCTGCTCGGCTATGGAAGCCCATTCCATGAAAGGCTTACACACTGTTCGAAGCTGATACCATAGGTTCCTCAAAGAAACCAGTGCAGTATTACAGACATATTCAAATCAGGTCCTTTAGACAGACCAGATCATCCCAGGGCAATCACCCAAAATGAGGAACCAACGGGATCCCACCTGTTTCATGTGAGGGAGGGGTTTCTCTTGGCCTTTGTCCTTTTCCTTGGCCAAGTCCTTCAGCATCTGCTTCAGTTGTTCCTCATGGCTCTTCCTCTCCCCTGAGAATCAGACAGAACAGTTCAAAAGCTAAATTACTCTTCACTGTGTGGAACCAGATTTATGGCCACAATACCAAATCTGGCTGTGTCCTTCATGGCACTATTCCACTGAGCAGTGTGGTGCAGTTTGGTACAGTGTGGCTATAAATCTGTGATCTCACTCTGTGCCATCATCTCCGCAGCAAAGTGAACTGCACTGTACATTAGCACTTTTACTGAATTTGATTACACCTCTTGCTGGGATACCAAGCATTCCAAGCTAGAACGTATCAGTGAAACTGGTAATGGGTTAAACAACTTATTGTCCAAATGCAATTGGCACAGAACGGCCACAAGGTGTCACTGCAGTCAGATGACTAGACAGGAAAATTAGCTAGCTAGAATCGCTATCCAATGTTCCATGTTAAGTCTCTAAGTCTGGAGAAGATCAGGCGATCAAGATCGAGTCTGTCACTCAAAACCAGATGCAGTAAAAGATCTGAAGCTGAAGCTCATCCATGGTTGCTGCTGTTGTTTGTGTTTCCTGTTTATGCTAGTCTAAGCTCTAAGAAATCATGTACCCTCTCAAACCAAACAGAACTCTGCCCAAGCACCCTTGTTACCCTTGTTTTGTGTTTCAGTGTTTCACTGGGTATTTGTATGTGCTATATTATGGTTTGGTACCGTTAGGCAGGTCCACATAGAGGGGTCTGGTGGTGGAAAGGATGGGGTTCTTCGCCAGAGAAGACTGATCTTCATTCTCGGTCAGGGCTACAAACAAAACACAATACAGTCATCACAAACACAGCGCTTCCACTCACTGTCCACTTTATTAGAAACCCCTGCCTTACAGATTAACTACGTAGGTGTACAATTGCATACTGCAACCCATGTGCTGAGCGTATGACCACAGAACCACAGGACCACCGTTATTTAGATATTATTTCATAGGTGGTCTACTCTCATCACTGACACAGTGGTGTTTGTGGTGGTACAAATATTTTGTACATACGTCAGTGTCTTTGCTAGGTTACAAGCACTGTTACCCCAGTAACCGCCATCTAAGAGCCCTTCTTTTAGAGCTGACGGCTGGATGGATACAAACTGTACAGCAGCAGATGAGCTAAAGTAAACTCACAGTCTACTCACAGACTTATGAGCTGTCCGATATCTATTGCTCATAAAGCTGGCCAGGATTTTGTCAGCTAGCAGGATATCATCAGCTGGGATCTGATTGGCTATTCGCACATGTAACTGTGTGTGCTCCTTTTCAACCTGTCCAATGGGCAATATATTTTTGCAAGCAGTTTCCTGTCAGACTGAAGGTGGTGCTTCAATGGAGGGGCTTCTGTTAGCTCCTAAGTAACATGCTAATGATCACTACATTTGAAGTTAATGATGAAGAAAAGCAGCACTAACTAGGTCAGACAGTTTTAACACGCCTCTAACAGGGATATTCAGGTAGATTACAATATGCAGGTTCATCTGTGTCTTTGGGCAGTGTTAACTCACCTGGGGGAATGTGCAGACGATAGAGGAGCCTGACCTTCTCATTAAAGTCTTCACAGTACAGAGTGTCTACAGAGAAGACATGAGGACCAGAAAGCATCAACACTCCCTGCAGCAGCACTTCCTTTTCAACATGTATATTTTTTGTTTAGTTAAGTAAATGGAGAGTACTACTTATGCTCCTGCTACTACTGCTACTACTACTACTACTACTAATAATAATAATAATAATAATAATAATAATAATAATAATAATAATAATAACAACAACAACAACAACAACATCAACAACATCATTATTATTGTAATAATAATAACACTTATATTATTATCATTATTATTATCATTGTTATTATTAGACTTCATAGCTTTCAAATAATCAGACATGATTTATTTGGATGTCAATAAATGGTGAAATGCGTTGTTGTTTTATTTGAACTCTGTTTGATTAGATAATTTGAAGACACTCAACCAATCACTGTTGTCTCAGGCACTGCCATGTGATGATGTGTGGGAATCACAGACAGGTCTGTATTTATTCTACATTAGCTGAAACTGAGATACGGACTGCACAGCTCCATGCAAAAGTGCCCATAAAGTTTCAGCTCCTGATTGAGGTGGTGAAATTCACTGTGCTCTTTTCACTTTTGCAAAACCTGATTTAACCTTTCGCATGTTTTGTGAGGCACAAAGAGTTTCTCTAGGCTTTTAGGGCATTCTACCTGTATGTCTTTGTTTTGGTTTTGTAGTGCATCATCTTTAGAACATGGCTAATCCCTAAAACCACATGCAGTGCTCGTTGTTTCCCTCTTCCTACTGTTTATTCCGGTCGCCCTTGGTCTGTAACAGCCTTTATGTCGATCCCATGATGTTGATTAAAAGGTTATACTCAGGTTAGTAGACGTGCACAGCATACGCACCAAGCCAGCGGGCGAACTGCGTGAAGCTGATGCGGTTTAGCATGTTCTGGTCCAGCAGGGTAAAGGTCCTCTGGGCCACTGTGTCTGTGTGAGATCCACACGGCCACGGAGTCAGAAGCACGTAGAGGCTCTTAAACTGAGCACAGTCCACATGATAGCTTTCAGTGTAACCACGGTTTGCGGCCCGCGACTCAGGGGTGGTCGGACGCACAACGTCCCCCCAGTACAGACTGATGAAGTGCTCTGTCTGAAAAACCAACACAGGCCACACCATATTACAATGTGTAGGGAAAGTTTGGGAGATGATCTTATTCACCAAGTTATTCTCCGACGAAGGCAAGTCAGTTAGTCAAGACATGTTAATGTTTGTCTGAAGTTTGCTTCCTTAGCTTTGGCAGAGGAGATATGAGGCTAACGGAGAAACTCATAACCACCAGATACCATAGTTGTTAAGCAACTATTAATTATATGCATCTAAAACCACAACAACTTTCTATTCAGAACACATAAACATTTAAAGGCCAGACCTACCTTAAAGAGGTCATAGAGACTGGACAGGTCGTCCTGAGAGAGGGAGACGTCAGGTGAGACCAGCCTCAACTACAGAGACACAGGAGACAACAGAGAAGCATTAATCACATATATCCACAAGGGGGCGCTAAACTTCTGATGACCATCACCAGCTTTCTTACGTATACATGCATCATTTAAAGAACAGCTGCACCCAGAGGGAAGTGTGGGATTGTAGAACTGTTGGGAAGGAAGATAAAAGTTACCAGGAACAATACATGACGATAAATTTAGACTGATATGATCAATATTTATTGAGCTACACATACAGAAGTAGTGTCTGTCGGTATACTGTCGGGCCATGTCAACGTCTCGGTATGGAGTTGTAGAGGTTCCTAATTTACATTACGTATGGGATTTTGCTGACGCTCTTATCCAGAGTAACGTACAAAGTGAATCATATTACAGACATGCCGGTGTGGCGTTAGGAGTCTTGCCCAAAGTCACCCAGAACCCAGTCTCCCAAATGGGACAGTAGCTTTCTGGACAGGTATTGGTGTTATCCGCTGTGCTACACCAACCACTATGGTGTCCTGTGATGATCTATCCCATGTAGCTTGAATATTCTCTCACAGTTCCCGCAGATAATGCAGTTAGGGTGGAGGTGGAGTGACATCAGGCCTTCTGGATGGGTGACAACAAACAGCTCATCTTGGCGCTGACCACGGTACCTCCACATACGGATCTGTTAGTCGCCTCCACCAAGACAAAAGCGGGACTCGTCTCTGAAGATGACCTGGTGCCTTTTAGAGTCACTCCATGACAGTCTGGTATGACACCACTGCAGTCTTTGGTGACGTGGGCAGTCGTTGTAATGATCTGGACGATAACACCTGTCCTTGCTTACATCGTTTGCTAAATTTTCTTCGGGATCAATAAAGTCTCTATCTACCTAGATGGGTATCCTACCATCCATCCATTATCCATTCAAACCTACCCAGCAAGTTTCATTCCAGACGACTAAGTCCCTCTCGGTCCAGCTCGGTCTAACTGTTCTTTTAACGATGAGTGTATATAAAACATATGGGCACTTGCCACATCTTTACGTTCTTATAATCTAAACACAATCAAACAAGACATGGGGTGTATATGTGTGTGTGTCTCACTGTGTTCTCTTTGGTGGTGTCCTCATGAGTCTGGAGCACTTGTATCCTGTGTCTGCATCTCATCCTCTCCAGCTGCTTTACAGTCAGGTCCCCAAATTTCTACACAAACACAGACAGACCGTTTCAACCAGCTCATCCTGTCATATATATCATATGTGTATATTTAATTAGGGTTAAAATGACAAACACCAATAAATTATTTAAACAATCGCCAACAAATAAATATATATATAGATATAGATATACGAAGTATAAACACAGCATGTCAAATAATGTGTTTTGTTGATT
>JAMWET010002426.1:20000-52500 GCA_024036415.1 Prochilodus magdalenae
TCATCCTTACCCCATGAGGCGAGATCTTAGATGGAGCCCCAGACTGAAGCAGATTGACAGTCATGTTGTGTTTCTTAATTTTTCTAACAATTGCAGTGACAGCCTTCTCACCAAGCTACTCGCCTATTGTCCTGTAGCCCATCCCAGCCTTGAGCAGGTCTACAATTCTGTCCCTGCTGACAGCTCTTTGGTCTTGGCCATGGTGGAGAGGTTGGAGTGTGATTGATTGAGTGTGTGGACAGGTGTCTTTTATACAGGTAACAAGTTCAAACAGGTGCAATTAATACAGGTAATGAGTGCAGAATAGGAGGGCTTCTTAAAAAAACCTCTAACAGGTTTGTGAAAGACGGAATGCTGGTTGGTGATCAAATACTTATTTTATACAATAAAATACAAATTAATTATTTATTAATTTAATGATTTTCTGGATTTTTTTAGATTCTATCTCTCATAGTTAAAGTGTGCCTACGGTACAAATTACAGACCTCTCCATTCTTCGTACGTGGGAAAAAATGCAAACTCGACAGTGTACTTATTTTCCCCACTGTAAAAGGCTTTAAAGAGGCCAGTTAGTGGAGGCAGAGTGTGTGTCTTCTATAATACTCACTGAGTATTCGTACAAGGTAGGCAAATTAGAAGACGTACAAGGTTGGTGCTTCTAATACAGTGGCCAGGCAGTGTATACGCACCTATGACCCTGTGGTTGAAGTAATCAGGGAGCATCCGCTCGCACACCGTGACCAACAGCCAGAAAGCTTCTTCTTCTCTGGTGTAGAGCAACAGCACAGACGCCAGAATGTTCATGGACTGGAGGAGTGACACACACAGACACATGTGCAGTAACGGTCAGATGTTTGGACACACTTACTCATAGAGGTAATGAGAAGCAGAAACAGTGAGTTGGTTTCAGTTTCACCCATGAATTTCTATTTTGGGTCAAGTGGTGCCAGCTGGGCGAAAGTGTAAATGTAGCCCTATGCCCAGTGTTGGTCAGTAGTGTCTCTGAACATGAGACAGTGTATAGCTAGTTTAATGTTTGGAATCACCTGCATAGTATTATTCTATATACAACTGTAACTTACAGTCGTATGCAAAGGTTTGAACAATGGGTATCACGTCATAAGAGGTCCTAACTTTTGAACAGATGACCTTTTTTCCCCCAATATGTTTATAAATATTCATCAAATAAACAGTTACTGTGCATTAAAATGCAGGTGAGGATGTGTAATCGGACCATTTGAGGTGCCTACATTTTCCATACAATGTGAACTATTCACCTAAAGGTATTTTAGGAATCCTGAGAAAATGAAAGGAAATAAATGGAAAACAAATGAATCATCTGGACACATGAACATGGGCGTGCCAAAGACCATAGTGTGAAGGAAGTAGCTGAATCTGCAGGTGTATGGAAGCGTAGGGTCATACAGGTCTACCAGTAGCCACGCAGCCAACAACCCCTGACAGCTATTTCCACTCTTTCAACCAGGTCCCTATCTCCTGTCCCATTCATTTTCTAACCAGTCTCCTCCTGTGACATTTAGGCTTCTAAGCCTGCCAAACATGGTGTGCACCTGGCAGTATCCGATGCTGGGGTTGCGGTGGGCATAGGCGGTCAGGACCCTCCGCAGAGCTGCAATTCCAGTCTGGTTCTGGAAGGCGGCGTGCTCGGGCAATGAGCGGTGCAGGTCTCGCTCGATCTCTTCCGTCGCTACACTCGTCTCCCCCATACTCCTGCCCACCAGATCGGTGTAGTAGTCCGGGTGAGCTGCCAGCGATGAGCATGTGTCTATGAAACACAGAAAAAACCTGTGTTGATGCTAGGAACTCACATCATGGTTAGCAAGACTAGCCTAGCCATAATTACAGCTGGCTGGGAATACTGTAAGTAGCACATACTTTTGAGTTAGCACAAGCACATAGCAACATGGCTAAGAGACTAGCTAACTACAAAAATAGGAAGTAGTCCTGGAGCTCACATGTAAGACATTCTACATACTGAACAGACCCGACAAGCACACAGACCCTTAAACAGTTTTTAAATAAGGAATGAGTAAAATAATGTATAATAAGAAACAAAAAATCCACTTCCTGAAAAATGCAGAAGGGCTGCACAGCTCAAGCTTGTTGCTAGCCAGTTCCCAAGGTTGCTGCCTAAAATGAATGGAAGTCTGTATGAGGACCAGTGACAGACAAACTGACCCATATAGAAGCATGGGCCAGTATGACTGTAGATTAGAGTTTGAGGATCTGCCCTGAGGGAGTACAGTTTCATGGCAGTAGGTTACAGGAAGCAACAGGATTTGTGTGGGGTTGAAAATGAATGGGATTCTATGAAAGAAACAAGTGATGGGGAAAGTAAAGAAAACAGACAAGGGCAGGTCAGGCCTACTTTAAATTTGGGCTTGGGTGTCTGCCTCGAGCTGTTGATCAAGCAGAAGTACAGTAGATGGGTGTTCACTTTTGCACCCCATTTATACTTAATGGGAAAGATTTCGGAATTTAACGTCATTTTAACACAAACCATACGTCGGTATAAAAATAAAAAATCAGTTTACAAGCACGCCCTTCCCGATCACCCTGAACAGTGTGGAGTTGGAACAGTGTTGATATCTTGAAAACTGAGGGGCTAATTAGTGGACAAAAAAAGGTGTACCAAGAACAAAACGACGTCTGAGTAAGCATGTATTACAATAACTATTATTTACAGAATACACGGAATTATTTTACCCCTTTACTGAATTAAACATCTGTACAGCTGTGTACATGGGTGCTATGTTACAGAGGAGGTCCTGCAATACAGTGTGATTCAGGTAGAGTCTAAAGTAGCTTGAGGTGTCCACTGAGGTTAACGCTGTTTGGGTGTCTGGTTGGGCTGGTTCTAAAGGCCCAGAGTCTTCTACCAAAGGGAAGTGTCTGGAAGAGATGATGTCCAGGATGGTGGGGGATGGGGGTACCTTTTGTAGAACATTGCTGTGGAACCTCAATGGATTCAAGATTGAGGAACTTTGACATTTTTCCTTTTTTAGAAATATCTCTAACAGGAAAGTTGTCTGACTTGCATATGCAGTTTATCTAAAAAGGGAATTCCCCAATAAGAACTATTGCCTCTGGATAGCCATGGTCTTTACAACTATCAGTTTCAGGTTTGTCATTTTCACAACATGTCGGGACAGTTATGCATTGAAATGCTTGTGAGGCTCAGGTTGATACTCTACAGCAGGGCTATATATATATATATATCGTCGCTGTCCAAGGAAAAACATGCATCTCCATTTTTGTTGATTTTTACTTTTATGCCTCATTTGATCACATGAGCTACTGTTTACACTGTGTGGAAATTTTATAAAGAATGGACCAACAGAAATGGCCCAAAACTGCTTGGAAAGACGTCTGGTTACATTGACTTCCATTCAGGTTTTTGGCCTCTCCTGTAAAGTTGCCATTTTGGAGATACCTGTTTTTCTTTGGACGATATATAAAGAGACATGAGGGGTCTGTAGAAATTCTCAGATATGTACATTTATTATTATATGACTTCTTTAACAGACTCAGATTAATATTACCACCATAATGTGTCATAGCGTTGGTCACACGTCTGGTTACCATTACCACCACTGTGAACAACGCTGACTCCGGAAGTTTCTCTAGTATGCAGCATTTCACAATTTCTGGTTTTAGTGGTCATTTAAAGGAGCTAACAAATTTAACCCCCGTGTGGACAGCTCTCACTACAACATGCACCACCATCACCACAGACGCTCACCTGAAAACATAAGCCACATCTCCCCACGCAGAGACTCGGGGATCCCCATGGCCACCAGTTTGCGGATTTTATCCGTGCGGAACATGTGCACGCCGCGGCCAAACTCCTCGAAGTGATCCTCCCATAACCGCACCTTCAGCTGCTCCGATGTCTAACGCAAACAGAAACTTTTTAGATTAGAAACTGTTGTTATGGAAATATGTTAATATGAAAACAACAAGCTAAAATAATTTAACAGAAACAAAATTAAGTGAACACTTTCAATTCCATCACAATTTAAATGATAAATCCAATTTTTTAAAGAACTGGGACGGCATGTGAAATATACAAAGAAAGTTTAGAAGTCAGGATCATGTATGAATGCTAATTTGTGGGTAGCCTGCATAATTATGCCAAGGCGTTATATTGTCCCTGTTTAATGAAAAACACCTTCATTTTTGTTGATTTTGTTAATTTTTTTAAAAAAAAATTCGTTTGAACACTTACTTTTTTTTTTACATCATTAAAAAAACGTACTTTACTGACTTACATTAGAATTAAATGTAATTTTATTTCTAAAAATTTTAAATGACATTTATGATATAATTTAAATTTTTTACATTTAAAGGGTTTTTTACATCTTGCATTAACATGCAGATCTCACTTGAAGGCATGCAACTTGTGAACCTGAACTTGTGAACTTGTGAACCTAAACACGGTTCCAATGGGATAACACGGAGGTGGTTGTAGTAAGGCTTAGTAGTAATGTGCACATTAAGCCATTAAAGAGTTTCTGCATGCTGTTACTGGTTTTACTTTGTTCCAGTTACTTTTCATAAAATCTGGGATTAAAAATTAAGTTTCTCTTATTGCCTCATTCTGAATAGAAACTAGCCTTCCCTCTTCCTTCTTGGAAACCAGTCAGAGATGAAAGAATGCCTAATAATTGTTCCTTTAATGTGCACATATATTTAAAAAAATCCATATCAGCTAATCTGCTTGCTTTATTTATGCAACAATAGTTTAACCATAAAGCATAATGCCATTATTAACTAGCTTCGTATTGTAATTGGTGTTGTCATTCTCATTCTCTGTTAGCTGTTTCTATTCCTGACTGAGAGTACTTACATTTAAACCAGATATTAAACTGTAAATATCTTTAAATTCAATATAAAATTAAATAAAATACATAAATATATTGTGCACATTCCTTAGACTAATTTAATAATTTATAAAAAATATTAATTTCTTTTATGTAATGTTGCATGGGTCTCTAAAGTTCTGTGTTATTGTCATTTTTAATTAAATTCTATTCTTTTTTATTTAAATTATTTTTTGTTTTCATTATTTATATTTCTTTTATGTTTGTGTGTTTCAGCCATGCACTGTGCTCTGTAAAATATATAATTAATATTTGTCATAATATACTAACATACATTAGGTCATTAATGTGACCAAATCAGGGTTACATACTCACAGTTTTGTGGTTGGGAGACTGGGACTGGCTGGTTTGGAAGGTGGTAATGAGCGCTTCAGTGAGCACGGTGTTGCGCAGCGTATCGTCAGAAACTCCGTCATTCTCGTCAGAGCTTGCCGCATCATAGTAGAACGTGTAGTACGGAGTGGGGGAGATCTGGAGAACACAAACTGCTTGAGACTTGGACTGAATAGCATTGAGAAACAGTCACACTGCAGTATTTATGGGCATCTTCCCCATTATAAAACAGTCAAAATACAGCTCTGGATATAAATAAGAGAGAACTTGGGTTTATTCATAAATCGGCATCTCCACATGTACAGCAGGTTCTTAGTGAGGAACAGAAGGTTGGGTTCTAGCTTTACTGGCAGATACAGTGGGAGTCTGGTTTATAAGAACAAGGTCAAGCAACACCCAGGACAACACGGCTACAGACTGGCAGAGGGCCAAACCCACTCTCTACTGACCGTGATTAGCGCCACCTCATTCGACCGTCACTTAACCACAATAAGATGACCTCAGGTGACCAACAGAGAGACTGGCGAGGGTGGCTGGGGTGAAATGCACAGCGAACATGGTTCTAAAAACAGGCTTCTGGAGGTCATTAGTGATTTTCTAAATAAACAGATCTAATGCAATATCTGATCTGGAGTTTGGGAAACGTGTTTCCAGTAGAGAAGTGAATCAAACAGAGCTGAGGAACTTTGGTACAACACAAACCCAGAACCTGTACAACTAGAGACACCGATTATTTTGAGGTGGCCTCCTAATTTTGTTCCAGAGCTGTATATCCACATCCAAACTTCAAAATCAAATTAATTATCATTCTAACAATTCAGCATTGTAATACTCCTTAAATTAATCTGAATCACCAAATATATATAAAACAAAATAATCAAATCGATTTGCTATTTACAGCCCAAGTTACCAGTGATTTTTTTCGCTGATTGTGGCCCCTGAACATGGCCTGTCTCCAGTGAAGGGCCCTCAGCCGTTCGCTCAGATTCTCCACCAGCTCGTCCCGCTGCGCCAACTCAATCAGCTGGAACGCCTTCTTTGACTTCACACTGATGATCACCGGGTTCGGCAGAGCACTCGTACTCTCCGCTTTCTCGATGGACTGCACCTGCACACAGCCACAACCGCATTAACACAAAAACCCACCAACGAAGATACACCAGGGCCAAATACAGCCACTGCTTAAGCTACAGTTAGGGGTCACACAACTATAAAGGATACGGTCAGGGCCTAGACAACATTACAGATACAGATCAGGGCCAAATGTACCAATTAAATATACAGTCAGGGGTCAAACATAAGCATTACAGATACAGTCAGGGGCCCATTACAGATTCAGTCACAGGGCCAAACACACCCATTACAGATACAGTCAGGGGCCAGACACACCCATTACAGATCCAGCTGGGGGACAAACACACCCATTATAGATACAATCAGGTGTCAAACACACTTACTAAGGATATAGTCGGGTCAAAGGTACCCATGAAAAATAGAGTTAGGGGCCAAAAAACTCATACAGGAAGGGGCCACAGAGATCACTGATGATACAGAAAGGTACCAGACAGATCATTATACAGTCAGGGTCTAATGCATGCAGGTCAATGTCGCTGTACCTCTGCGAGTGGGATGAGGAGGGTGCACTGACCCTCCTGTCGGCTGCTAAAGCCCATGTAGTTGTCAGTGGTGTAGAGTTTTCCAGGCGTGTGGCAGCGGGCATGGGGCGTCCACATGGAGCAGCTCATCACCTCCTGCAGCCTCTCTGAGCGCGGCAGCCCGAATAGAGCCAACACGTACTGCCGCAGAGCCTGATGCTCCAGCACTCTGGAAAATAAACATACATACCGATTAGAGCTGAGATACTTAAATCACAAAAGATTCAGTGGCTGTAGGGCTCCATATTTCATAAATCATGTTACATAAGCTCATTGGACTTGTATTAGGCATAATTCTATTACTAGGTAGCAAAATAAATGAACTGGCTAACTGGCTAACTTTTTTGTTTGTCTTTTGTTATAAATGGCTAAAATGGCCATAACCTAAGGCATAAACATTTGCATATATCAGTGTTTGCTATATTATGTAGCTGCGTTAGTAGTGGATTTGTAAGTTGCCCAATTTGAAAAACTGTCAAGTTGTAAAATTGTTAAATTGTAAAACTGCAAATATAAAATGTAAATTAGAAGTTGTAAATTTGCCCAAACACGCACAAACAGGATTACTGGTATTCCCAATGTTTCCAAGTACAAAGCCATTTGTAGTTATAACAATAATTAGGATCATCGGCTGCGGCAGCGATGTCTTTAAGAAGCAGATGCTAACTGGCCCTTGACCGTATTGAATGCGCTAACTCAAATGGCCATTAAACCAGATCATTCTGGAACGAGCCAGTTGGGACTGAAGTGAAAGAGAAACCGCTGTATCTGCTTCATAAATATAGCCGAGCCCCTCCTCACGCACAGCTGGCACTTCGCTCTGAAAATACATACACACACACACGGAACCAGAACACTCAAAAGTCTTCACAGGCTCACACAGCATCCGTTTGATTTGCAAATATTCTTCTCTTTCATGTATTTACTTTTTTGGCAAAATGCCATGTAGACTTAACAGACACCTAAAGGCATATTCAGATTTTTATTCAGTACTTATTTAGTTTTCGGAGAAGAGACACTACAATGATCTTTTCAAGCTCAGTTTTTCCTGCCTTGAGGTCTGATGACCATTTCCGAAACATGAGGCATTGTGGATTTATGCACTGATCATTAAAAACGTAGTTGCACCCAGAAGGTATCAACCGAAACTTGGTGATTCGAATAATTCACGATCGGCATGTGATGTAAGCGAGAAGGAGCCTTATTGCTGTCCCTGACTGACTATATAGAGTCGCCCTGTTGCACATGCTTTCCATTCTGACTCATGCTCTTGTGTTGGTAGCATCTGAAAGCGAAGTATGTCTTAGAGAAGAATCCAAAACCAATAGGAAGGGTTGGGAAGGGGTCGTATCATAGGGCTCTGGGAAACGTGATGCTCTTTTTGACACACTGCGAGCCATACCGTTCGTACGGATACTACATTTACATTTACAGTATTTAGCTGACACTCTTATCCAGAGCAACTTACAAGGTTAATCATATTACAGGTAGGCCAGTTTAGTGTTAGGAGTCTTGCCCACGAACTCTTATTGGTGTAGCACAGCGTAGTCACTCAGCCTGAGATTCGAACCCCAGTCTCCCTTGTGTGGGGGGGGCTATTTGGCGGTTAGTGGTGTTATCCACTGAGCTACACCAACCACTACTACCATACTACTATAGCACACTGTTGGCGGCAATGGATAGAAGAAGGCACAGCCCAGCGATATGAAAGATCTGGGAGACCTACATGAACCACACAAAGAGAGACTGCCCTCTACACCATCTCAGCGATGGCAAAGGCTACAATGGTGTCGTGCCAATCTGTGATGGAGCGAGTCAGAATGGCCACGGGTCATCTTCAGTGATGAGTCGAGCTTTTGTCTGGAGACCGCCAACAAACTTGTGCGTGGAGGCACCGTGGTCAGCGCCAAGATGAACAGTTTGTTGTCATCCATCACACGTCCAGAAGGCCTGGTGTCACTCTACCTAAATCCCTACTGCACCATCTGCAGGAACTGTGTGAGATAATTCAAGACGCATGGGACGGGTTATCACAGGACACCATTTGGAACCTCTATAACTTTGTGCCGAGGCTTAGGATTTCATCCTTCATTACATTTACATTTACGGTATTTAGCTGACGCTCTTATCCAGAGCGACTTACAAGGTTAACCATATTACAGGTAGGCCAATGTAGTGTTAGGAGTCTTGCCCAAAGGCTCTTATTGGTATAGCACAGCAACCCAGACCAGGATTCCAACCCCAGTCTCCCACATGTGGTGGTGGTTCCCTGGCAGGTAGTGGTGTTATCCGCTGAGCTACACCAACCACTTCATCTTCATCAGGTTTCTCGCTGATTTGAGAATCTTTGCATGATGACATTTCCTCATACTAATGATTTGAAACCCATTTGTACAAGATGAATAAGAGTGGAGTCATTTATCCTGAAACCATTATGTTCTCTATAAAGGGTTGGCTTATTCAAGAACTCAGGAAACCCAGGCTAAGCGTAGGTTTAATAAAGTTTACTGACATTAAAGGGATTCGCCAACTTCCTTTACTCCTTTAGTTCAGTAACCAGTGAGGGCAAAACTAGAGAGGGACTACATTACCCATAATGCAGTGAACTACAACTATGGGTGACAACATGGGTCAAACTACAGCCGAAACTAATTTGGTTTTATTTGACTGAAAATGCTAATTTGTTCTAAACTGTATTGTATGTGTTTATTTTATTTACTTTACCTTTTGGTTATATTGGTGGCCTGCTGTAAGCTCTTGTCCACTTCCAGCCCACCACTGTCCAGCAGTCTGCGCAGAGCGAGGTCAGCTAGCTGGCTCATCACTGTCATCACCTCATCCACGTTGAGGAACATAGAGAAATCGCGCTGCCTCTGACGTGTCCGCACCCGGATCACATCCGTCATTAGCCCTAAAGATGCCCGCTCCAGTCCCGTCACCTCCACCCACGGCACCAGCAGCTTCACTGCAAAACAGTCCATCAGGTAAGACGTGTTCAGGGTCTGCTAAAGAGGTACTAAAGAAGTTTAGCTATGTTCCCCTCCACTCCAACTGCCAATGGAGCTCAACACGGTTGGAGGAGGATGCTAACTGGCATTTTTTTATTAGGCCAACTAACAGGTGCCTGCGTTAGCTAATATCGTGCTGAGCCATGTGGGGTAGAAGGAGCACTATCCTACCCGCCCACCTAGAGAGAGAGAGGACAGCTATACTCTTTCGAACCTCCAGGCCATGGCATGGCTATGGCATCACCGGGAGCTTCCAAAAAGATAAATCTCAAAGTGTGAGAATGTACTGACTAGCAAATACACACTACAAACTTCCTAAAAGCCCTCACCCTCTTTCCCAAGCAGGAAGGAGTAGAAAGCAAGATGATTGATGGAGAGGTAGAGCCAGCCCTGCCGTGGTACTCGGCCCTTCCAGCAGCAGCAGGAGTAATGAGCCACCAGCTTCTCCTGCTGCGGCAGACCGAACCGCTGCTCAAACCGGGCCAAGACCTCTCTGAAGCGTGCCGGGTCATCCTCCAGGGCGGCCTGCCCAACAAGAACTTCCTCAGCAATCAGCCCCTGACATTACACACATACACAGACACATTAGATTCTTTCAGCCAGAGGTGTACTGAAGTTTTCCTGGTCCAGACAGCACCAATGAGAGAACTCAACTGCTTCAGGGTGGCCTGGGCATTTAATTATGCAGCTTGTATAATCTCCTTAGAAACGCATGGACCAGTAGCACTGAGCAGAGTCACACAACAGAGCAGCTGCACGTCAGCCTAAAGTCACCAAAGCTAAGCATGGGCTTATGGGGTAAAAATCATAATAGAATGCTTTTAACTTCAATAAAAAATAAAATAAAATAAAATAAAATAAATAAATAAATAAATAAATAAAAATAAAAATAAAAATAAAAATAAAAATAAAATAAAATAAAATAAAATAAAATAAAATAAAATAAAATAAAATAAAATAAATAAATAAAAAATAAAATAATAAGCTTAACATTGTTACATGATCCGGATATTAATATCAAGAATTTGCACAACAATGTTCCTCTTCCTTTGAGTGAGATGCTCCTAGAAAGGCTAGCCTTGCTCTGATTTGTACTAAACTAGTTTTTTGACACGATGTCTTTTATTTTGTTCAGTTAGCTTCACATTGTGGGTGCACCAACTTATATAAGTAAGTGAACAGTCGTAATCAGGCTGGAATACAATACATCCTAGCTTTCATATCAGCCAAAAAATGACCCTTTTAATTTCTCCTAGCATATCAAAGTATAAAACCCTGTGTATTCTCCTGCCCCTACTGTGCATTTAAACATAGACGCTTATCAGAGGTGAATCACAATCAAAGCAATAAAGCCAACTCTACTTCCTCTCTGCATCTTTATGACTGAATGGCTTTTCAAAGTGTATTAAACCATCAGGTGTCTGGCGCTTGGCCAAAAAGCATGTGCCAAAAACAAATGCATTGCTTTCATAAAGCTCTGATGCGGAATTCCTTTATTTGGTTTCTGGAAATGTTTTTCCACAGGCAGTGAACTGAACAAGGGTGCGCTTGGAAGCAATCCGAGACCACCATTTTTAGGAGACCACGGTTCTGTAGGTGCAAACCCGACTACCCTGTCAAAATACACCGAAGTAATAATGGATCCAGAACACACTTGGTGCGAACGCATCCTGAGTGGTAGCAAGATGCATTCTGTTAAAGTGTCAAAGTTAATGTGGTAGGGCGCTTTGACACCTACGCTGAAAACCTTATCTTTTGTTCAGCGCGTTCTGACAGGTGTGAACACTCAACAGCACACTACTGAACAGTGGTGTACAGTAACTCAGTAAGTGTAATGCATTAGTAACTCAGTAGTGTGTACAGCAACTCAGTAAGTGTAATGTGCACTGTAGTAGCGTGTTGGTGTACTAGTAAGTGTAATGTGTTAGTGCGTGTTGCTGTACAGTAACTCAGTAAGTGTAATGTGTTAGTGTACTGTAAGTAGTGTGTTGGTGGACAGCAACTCAGTAAGTGTAATGTGTTAGTGTACTGTAAGTAGCGTGTTGGTGTACAGTAACTCAGTAAGTGTAATGTGTTAGTGTACTGTAAGTAGTGTGTTGGTGGACAGCAACTCAGTAAGTGTAATGTGTTAGTGTACTGTAAGTAGTGTGTTGGTGTACTGTAACTCAGTAAGTGTAACTGTGTAGCGTGTCGGTGTTAGTGTACTGTAAGTAGTGTGTTGGTGGACAGCAACTCAGTAAGTGTAATGTGTTAGTGTACTGTAAGTGGCGTGTTGGTGTACAGTAACTCAGTAAGTGTAATGTGTTAGTGTACTGTAAGTGGCGTGTTGGTGTACAGTAACTCAGTAAGTGTAATGTGTTAAGTGTACTGTAAGGGTAGTGTGTTGGTTACAGTAACTGTAAGTGTAAAGTGTGCTGTAAGTAGTGTGTTGGTGGTACAGTAACTCAGTAAGTGTAATGTGATTTAGTGTGCTGTAAGTAGCGTGTTTGGGTGTAACTCACAGTGTAACTCAGTTAGTGTGTGCTGTGTTAGCGTGTTGGTGGACAGTAACGGTAAGTATGCGTGTCGCTGTGTAGCAGTACAGTAACTCAGTAAGTGTAAGTGTACTGTAAAGTAGCGTGTGAGTGTACAGTACGTAAGTGCGTTAGTGTACTGTAAGTAGCGTGTTTGGTGTACAGTAACTCAGTAAGTGTAATGTGTTAGTGGACCTTTTAGTGGTGTACTGTAAGTAAGCGTAGTGTACTGTCGGTGTTGTACAGTAACTCAGTAAGTGTAAATGTGTTGTGTGTGTAGTAGTGTGTTGGTGTAACAGTAACTCAGTGTCCTTTACTGTGTGTAGTGTAGTGTGTAAGTTGGTTGGTGTACAGTAACTCAGTAACTCTGTAAGTAAGTGGTGTACAGTAACTCAGTAAGTGTGTTAGTGTGCTGTAAGTAGCGTGTTGGTGTACAGTAACTCAGTAAGTTGTAATGTGTTAGTAATGTGTTAGTAAGTGTGTGATAGTGCTGTAAGTAGCGTGTTGGTGTACAGTAAACTCAGTAAGTGTAACAGTAACTCAGTAAGTGTAGTTAGTACTGTAAGTAGTGTGTTGGTGTACAGTAAACTCAGTAATGTGTAGTGTACTGTAAGTAGTGTGTTGGTGTACAGTAACTCAGTAAGTGTAATGCGTTAGTGTACTGTAAGTAGTGTGTTGGTGTACAGTAACTCAGTAAGTGTAATGTGTTAGTGTACTGTAAGTAGCGTGTTGGTGGACAGTAACTCAGTAAGTGTAATGTGTTAAGTGTACTGTAAGTGGCGTGTTGGTGTACAGTAACTCAGTAAGTGTAGTGTGTTAGTGTACTGTAAGTAGCGTGTTGGTGTACAGTAACTCAGTAAGTGTAATGTGTTAGTGGACGGTAAGTAGTGTGTTGGTGTACAGTAACTCAGTAAGTGTAGTGTGTTAGTAGACGGTAAGTAGTGTGTTGGTGTGCAGTAACTCAGTAAGTGTAATGTGTTAGTAGACGGTATGTAGTGTGTTGGTGTACAGTAACTCAGTAAGTGTAGTGTGTTAGTAGACGGTAAGTAGTGATTGAATGATGATTTTAACAGACATCCGTATCAGACTAATTAGTGAGCTTCTATTAAAGACTGGTGGACTGAGAGACACTAGAGTCTCTTCGCCTACACTGAGCTGATGAAGAGTCGTGTTCCAGAAATGATAATAGGACATTAGAGCCATAATAAATCATGCTCCTGTTACTCTCCATACTTAAGTACATCTGAAGGTAAATACTTTAGTACTGTTACTCCAGTGGAGGAATGTATGCTTTTACTGGAGAAATATTTTACTGCACTGCTGTAACTCAAAAACATGGTCTGTGTATTTTGTCAACCACTGCTACTCAAAAGCCTGAACTCTGGCATAAATCACGGGCCTGAATCTGCCTCCATGTGGACCTTTGAAGGTTCCAAGTACTGTCTGTCTGCTTTAATGGTTGGCTCTGTACACACATTCATAACAGTGCTGAGGCCAAAGCCGCTACTATCAAACAATAAAATACCGTGAAATTAAACAATGTCTTTAATTTTGGCACATGGATCGCAGAACCTATTGCATAAGGGGTATAATTGGTAACAATGAAAGTGACTATAAAGAAAGCATATATCAAGTAAGGTTTGTTATCATTGCAGTAAGTTAGATAAAAATCTGACCACCATTTGTTCCCAGCAGGAGTGAAATGAATTGGAGATCACAGTGAAACGGACCAAGACCCATGATTTTTGCCAGAACACAAACCACTTGTGCATCCAAGGAAAAGTGTAGTGTTTAAACCTGTCAAAACAGATCACACTCAAGACCCGTACCAAACAGTCTAGATACGGGGAGCTTCCTTAATGTCCTAATTTGATGTTAATCTGAGTGGAAATGTGTCCTGGTTAAATGTATCGAGTCACTATGTGGTTTGTGTTGGGGTGTGAAAGCACCTTGACTTTGCCTTGTGCAAAGCTCGCAGCATCCTGTTTGTTCTCAAACACCGACATGTACGGCAACAAGTTCTGATCCAGCCATTTCCAGTGTTTCTGCACCTCCTCGACTGTGGCTCCTGCACACATACACACATGACACATAAGACATAATCTGTATATGCACTTTATTACAATCCCTAAGCTTCTGCTTCACTCTCTGGCCTGTTTATGAGCTCCACTTACCTTATAGCTCCACTATGTAGCTACACAGTGACAGACCATCTCTTCTCTATTCATCACTGGTCAGTTCCTGTTATTGTCCACTAGCCAAAAATATCCAGCCAACAGCGGCTCTGTGGTCTCAGAAACTGATCAGTGATAAAGGGCTAGATGGTATGGGTAGTATGGGTAACACAAGCTGTGCATCAACAGAGGAGCTAGAATCTCCAACTGTACATCAGTTAGGGCAAACTACAAGAAAGGGCTATAGTGATAAAATGGCTGGGTTTTTTTTCTCTCTCTCTCTTTATGGGCCAGATTTAATAAAGACTGCACAAGGTTCAGGGAAATATGCTGAAAAATGATGGCTTGTCTTGCATAATTCACCACAGCAGACCAGGAGCGGCTCACGAGCCTTTTTACCTTTAGAAGATGCCCTGACCCAGGCATCTGGCCATAATGACCTTGACCTTGTACAAACCGGATTCCAAAAAAGTTGGGACACTAAACAAATTGTGAATAAAAACTGAATGCAATGATGTGGAGGTGCCAACATCTAATATTTTATTCAGAATAGAACACAAATCACAGATCAAAAGTTTAAACTGAGAGAATGTATCATTTTAAGGGAAAAATATGTTGTTTCAAAATTTCATGGCGTCAACAAATCCCAAAAAAGTTGGAACAAGGCCATTTTTACCACTGTGTGGCATCCCCCCTTCTTCTTACAACACTCAACAGACGTCTGGGGACAGAGGAGACCAGTTACTCAAGTTTAGAAATAGGAATGCTCTCCCATTCATTTCTAATACAGGCCTCTAACTGTTCAATCGTCTTGGGCCTTCTTTGTCGCACCTTCCTCTTTATAGAATATTAGATGTTGGCACCTCCACATCATTGCATTCAGTTTTTATTCACAATTTGTTTAGTGTCCCAACTTTTTTGGAATCCGGTTTGTAAGAGTCGTTCAGGTCCACTTTGTCCACATCTAACAATACCAGAGCCAACTATTTACTAACCGTTAAATACACTCATCCTCATAAAAATAGCTGCACCCAGAGGGAAGGAAGTGTTGGACTGCAATCCTATTGGAAAGCAATACATTAAGACTGATATGGGCAAGATTTACTAAGCTACACACACAGAAGTAGTGTCTCTCATGGATTCATTGGACGTCTCTACCAAGACAAAAGTCTTGTCATGTGGCACGACACCACTGAAGTCTTTGGTGACGCTCACATGATGACTCATGGAGAGTATCACTGAATCATTACTCACTGAAAGTCCGCAATTGTGGCTGTTGGGTCAGTCAGGTATAGTGATACAGAGACACATGTGTGGTCGAGAGTGAAACCTGAATCATTTGCATACCTCACAATGTCAAATCTACCCACCAAGTTTCATTCCAGTCTTCTGGATTCAGCTATTTGTGTAACTATGCTTTTGATGATATGTGCATATCCCAGACCTAAACACGCACCACTACAAGCCAGTTAAGCTTACCTCACCTGTTACAGTTCTGGCTTATTGGTGTATTAATAATTTTGGCCATTTTTCACTTTTATAAATTTAAAACATTTCATATTATTTTGGATGGGAATATGTAATGCTTAGATGATTTAGTGAGTAAATGTATAGGCCATAAACAGATTCTTAAAAATGTGTTATGGAAGAATACCATATCACAAAGCTACTGTAAAAGAATATCTTCGACATCAGGAAACATATTCATAACCATTTCACGGAACAACTTTCCGTGTGGGAGCTTTTAGAGGTGGATGTCTGGTTCTTATCACCACCACTGCAAACAATTCTGAACCCATACGTTTCTCTAGAACAGGGCAGTTCACACCAAACCACTATGAATGATTTTGTTTACATCTTAACCATTTAATCATGAAGCCATTCATAACTACCACTGTGCATTTATGGTACGGTATGTGGCAGGGGCTCTTATGCTGAGCGACTTACAGTTTTGATCATTTCTTACACAGGTAGGTGAAGATAGCATTAGGAGTCCTGCCCTGGTGGAGGTGGAGGTGTTACTCACTACACTACACTATACCCACCAATCAGTGGATGCCACTACAGCTAGCTAGAGCCCACTACCGTGTACCAACAACCAACTGCAGCTCAGTGGCACCATCATGTGCATGCCTAAATTGGATTAGTAACTGAAACTGGCCCTGTATAAACTACTCATCTCCTCTCTTGGCATTCCTGTTTCTGAACATAATCACACCAACATCACCATAAAGGAGTCCACTCACCGCTGGCAATGACCCAGCTGACCTGTCCCCCTGGAACCTGCAGAAGAATCCGGAACGGTGCCACTCGAGCATTGGAGTCCAACACTGTGTCCAGTGCCCCCACCAACATACCTGCAAATGGACAAACAATGTAACGTGTTAGCAGTGTACTGAACATAGGTTCACTCATCTTCTTCTAATTCTCTTTTGCCTCTGTATTGGCTTTTGGCTACAGCTCTGTTCCTCAACACGACAAACGGTTCAGTTTCCCACAGCAAATTCCTCAGGACGTGTTTAACAGCATTCCAGCAGGAGTTGAATCTACTCTGTGTAACAAGCCACTGTGTACAAAGCCACTTACACTGTTGTCTCTTGTCTGCTGTATCAATATATTGCTCTATAACTGGTTTTGCAGTCCTTGTATTTATGCAGTATATGGGAACTGGAGCTTTAAACCCGGTGCTGTAAATGTGCAGAAGTGTGTTCTCTGTAAGGGTTTCAGGTAGAAAATCACCAAAACTTTTGAATTCAGCTATGTGTAAATGACCTTTTATTCAAACAGCAGTCTGGGCTGGAACGCCCCTTATAACTTCAGCATGAATGGGCGGGGCTAAACTGCTGTATCATGAATAGGCACAACTGTTTGCAAGACAGGCTGTTTTGTTGACTCAGACGCCGTATATGGAACTGTATAGTCCGGGTAGGGAACGTTATGTTTTAACGGCATGTCAGAGTCTGTCTTTTGTAAAAGTCACTGCAGAGTGCGGAACAGACTGGTCTCAAAGATGGCAGGACTGGCAGGTGTTACTGACATACCTAAGATTGAAAGAGCTTGTGTTTTTTTTTCCTTTGATGAGCTTAAACATTTTATAGCAGAACTTTTACATAGTTTTTTCCATTTTAAACTATTAGTTTCTAGCCACTAGTTTATCATTTCCTTTATCATGTTGATTAATTTTAGTATTTAATAATATTTAATTTTTTAATCATAATTTTTATTTTACTTTTTTTTACTTGCTTCGTTTATCTTGTCTGATTTTATTGTCATATTGTTTATGTTGTCTTCATTTTAGTTAACCAGATTAAACTCCTTTTTAAATCCTTTTTCAGTCCCATTTAGAAAATAGAAAATGCTCACCTGCAGTGAAAATGAGGGTCACCCTCAAATCGACTGACTGACTGACTGAATCCCTTTCATTCATTTAAGATTTTGTTATTTATACAGCATAATATATAACTGGAGCAATGCAACATGCAATATCACATTTTGAGCTGAGTTTTGAACAGTGTGTGAACCAGAACACAATGATGGTCCTGGCATAATGCCATTAAGGCTAAAGTGGAGCCCCGAGGGGGTGACTTTAGAATTGAATCAGCATTGAATTCAAATACTGCATGTGTAGTGCATGAACAGCAGGGTTGTGTTAAAAGCTAACGTTAGCCATAAGCTAATGAAAACAGATGTATTTAGGGGAGATAATGGGTACTTCACTAATGCCTAATGCGCTAGCTTTGATAGCTAACCTATCCACACTGCAAATGGGTTCATCACAATCCTGGAAAATGCACCCCCTTATAAGCGTACTGGAAGAATACGCGACCAGCATGCTCCACTACATATCTTATGGGGTAAAAAACATCCAGCTCCAGCTTTGGGCCTAAAGGTATTTCCAATATAAGACTTTTTACGGCAGCACACAACACCAGGGCTATTTTCTTTAGGACAGAGTAAGCATTGAGGCCGGCTGTGCTAATGCACCATTCCTTTGACCTATAGCATCATTTGCTCAGGCAACCAGCTGGGCCATCAATAGCTCTACAATGACCGCCGTTCTGGAGATAAAAGAATTGAGTGGACCCCTTTGAATAAAAGGTCCCCCGCAGCCTCTCTCTCAAAAAGGAACTAATACAAGTCACGCCATTTCTGTCATAGCGGTCAATAAGCTCATGCGCTTTTATAAATTAGATGTTTCCTCTCTGTGGAGTGGTCTGAGGTTTGAAGAGTGATGATAAAATGAGGCGCGTTCTGCTAATAGGAGCACAGATGCCTCTCAATTACAGAGCTAATAAGATTTCTGAGTTAAGTGCTCTAATGATGGCGCCAGTTACATCTCTGATGAACTTGTGACTGTGAGTGAGGGGAGAAATGAGAGACAGACAGGGTCATAAAAAACAAAAAGCAACATAAAGATCCACTATTATAGTATTAATCCACCAACAACCGAATCTGATTGGTCTATAGTAAAGAAATCTGGTTCAGTTTCAGTGGATGAGCATGTTATTTGCTTTTTTTAAACTATACTCATCGTCAAAAAAACAGAAGGAAGAGTTGGATTGTAATGCTGTTGGGAAGGAAGAAAAGCATACCAAGAACAATACATATCTTTAGTACAGAATTCGCTGTGAGTCGACCAGTGTCAAATGTGCAAATGCATGTCTCAATATTTGTCAGTTCTGAATGTTGTTTCTTTAGTTTTAGCACTGGAGCTAGTAGGCTGATGTAGCTAACAAGCCTTATCTTAGACCATTAGTGCAAACAAGCATCCTGCTTTAACAGGGCAGTACATTTTGCCTTATAAAGCTAATGTATACAGTGTCAGAAACCACATAAGCAAGTTAATTTGAGATTGCAGGGTTACTTACTTGGTCTGACATATAAGGGAGGCTATAGCCTACATACTACATACTACCACTACCAGACTGAATTCATGAGCTTCATGCATAAAACTAGTAAACCAAGAGCATGAAACCATCATTTTCTTATGTCTAATGCTTTGCCATTATTACATTCGTCATCAAAAGAATAGTTGCACCCAGAAGGAATCAACGAGCAGTGATGCTCTCCATTAGTCATTGGATGGTGCACGATGCAGGACTACATGCATGCAGACTGCCCTTAAAATCACATTGGTGATGCCAAAGACTGCAATGGTGTCGTGGCAGGCTGTCATGGAGTGACTCGGAATGGCAGCGGGTCATCTTCAGTGACGAGTCCCATTTTTGTCTTGGTGGAAACTAACAATTAACCCGTGTGTGGAGGCACCGTGGTCAGCACCAAAACTAACGATTTGTTGTCACATGTGACGACCAGATGAGCAAAAGGTCTGGTGTCACTCCACCACTACTGCACCACCTGCAGGAACCGTGTGAGAATATTCAGGCTGCATGGGATGGATTATCACAGGACACCATTAGGAACCTCTACAAGTCTATGCTGAGACATCTGGTATGTTGTGTTAGCAAACATGGCGATCCGACACTTTTGTATGTGTAGCTCAATATATCTCTCAGAAAAAAGCCCATATCAGTGTAAACTTATCATCATAAATTTACTCTTAAACTTTCTCCCCAATATCATTGCCATCACACACTTACTTTTGGGTGCAATTCTTTTTTTTTGGACGATGAGCGTATACAACAGGCATGTACAGCAATGCTGATATTAGCTGTTAGGCTACCTGCTTTAATAAGTGCTGCTCCACAATGGCTGAAATTTTTTGGCAAGCTCAGCGCAGCGAACATTTGGCATGCATTTGGTAAACATTCTACGGAGTTGCTCTACTGCCACTGGAATACGATTGGTGTGAAGTGTTGAACGTCAAATGTCAAAAGTAACCCCTGGTAGTCATGTAGTTCACCTGTCACACACCAAACACATTTTCACTGACTGAGGGGAGAAAACACCGTCCATTATATTTTTGCTAATCAACTACAGCTGTAAGAGAATGTTAGCACCAAGACACACAGGCCTCCATTTCACAGTTAAATATTTTCAAATGATAGACAGCTAAAGCATCTGCCCGAGGCTGAGGCCTCAGGTTCCTGAAGCAGGAATACTGTAGTGATTTACTGCTCTGTTCAGCCCTGCATGGGACTACGTCTGTGGGAAAACTGTGGGACCTTAGACCTGTTTGGCAAGCAAAGAAGAGGAGACAGAAAAAGAGGATGTGGAGGGAAAGAAAAGAGTTCCTGTTTAAACAGGTTACAGTTTTGTGTATATAGCAGAGGACACAGCGTGGAGATACATTGTGGGAATATGTCTGGTGTTTGCCATCCGAGAGAGAGAGAGAGAGAGAGAGAGAGAGAGAGAGAGAGAGAGAGAGAGAGAGAGAGAGAGAGAGAGAGAGAGAGAGAGAGAGAGAGAGAGAGAGAGAGAGAGACAGAGAGAGAGAGACAGAGAGAGAGACAGAGACAGAGAGAAAGAGAGAGAGAGAGAGAAAATGAGAGAGAGACAGAGAGAGACAGAGAGAGAGAGAAAATGAGAGACAGAGAGAGAGAGAGAGAGAGAGAGAGAGAGACAGACAGACAGAGAGAGAGAGACAGAGAGAGAGAGACAGAGAGAAAGAGACAGAGAGAAAGGGACAGAGAGAAAGGGACACAGAGCGCGAGAGAGAGAGAGAGAGAGAGAGAGAGAGAGAGACACAGCGGGAGAGAGAGAGAGAGAGAGAGAGAGAGAGAGAGAGAGAGAGAGAGAGAGAGAGAGAGAGAGAGAGAGATAGAGAGACAGAGAGACAGAGAGACAGAGAGACAGAGAGACAGAGAGAGAGAGACAGAAAGAGAGAGAGACCCATTCCTAAACACAAATGCACAGTTGTCTGCAGTGTAATAGTAGCCGTTTACAGTCCGCTGCTTTGCTTTGTCATGGAGAACTATATGGACTTGCCTGGAATGCACCAGCAGACAAAAGTCTCCACTTTGTTCCAAAACTAGTGCTGAAAGCCCTTCTGATTGGAATTTCAACACATTCACTGTGTGAAAAGAATAATCTGGCAGAATATCCTGCAAGTGCACAAATGTTTCCCCACTCACCCCAAACCCAGTCAGTCAGTCTGGTGTGTGAAGTTACCTTCTTTAATTTAGTAGTGGATCTAAAAATGCTATGCAGCTAACACCTTATGAAAACTTACTAGCATCACCAGTTAGCATGGTGTCAGCAAACAGAGTTGCTTATGCAATTGTTGCAGCTTATGCAGTGTTAGCTAACCCAGAGTGGGCCAATATTAGACCCACAGATAGCATTCAGGGGATATGCGCTAATGGGGTGTCATTTAGTAGCTTAAGTAGCTTTAGTAAGCTAGCTAGAGCCAAGCCTGTGCTTGGTGTAGCATGCTAACTAAGCATGGCTAGCTAAACTATCAGTAGCTCAGCCAGAACAGGATTGACTTGCAATTTCTGCAACTACAACACCATCATCTATAAATGTTTCAGCAGAGCAGCAGTTAGTGCAGCTAAAACCTATATCGTGGTGTGCTCGTCTGTGCCAGCAGCCTGCTTGCTAAGCTAATGTTAAGTTAGTCGATCATATCTGAACACCAGGGCACAGGTTTAATTTCCCCTTTCTGTCCCTTCACACAAGTTACTCGACTTTCCTCCCTCAGGTTTGAATCATTACCATATAAACCTGGTGTTGCTGTTTAGCTTGGCCAAAATCATGCTATGCTATATTATGCTAGCTAAGCTAATGGTCAAATTTAGCAACTGCTTTACATTTACTGACTGCAGGGTTGAAAATTGTGCTGCATTTGCCTTTTTGGCGACCGTCATATTACTTTTGATTTTGTAATAAAGCATATGAATGTGGGGGATAACTGTAATAATATATACCACAGTAGTATTTAGGGATATTTGATATGAAACTAAGTAAGTAAATATTGCCCAAGTCATGGACACACTTCTTTGATAGTGAGAGAATAGTGTACCACTAATGGTCAACAAAGCTGGTGGTCCACCTTTTGCTTAGCGTTTTCTGGTGCTGGGTAAGACGAGCATTACACAAAATGTAATTTTTCATTGCTCATTTTCATAGTCTCTATTTTAATTTATTTAATTTATGTATTCCTAAATTAGTTTATTAGGTTATTCTTATATTCTTTATCCATTTCCAACACCTCCACACGATTTTAGCCAACTGATTGGTGGTCATAAACTTACACTACCTGTGTGCTACATTAGCCTTTAGCTCTAAAGAAGCTGATGAAAAAGAAAAGGACCAAATTCAAGCTGAAAGGAATGAGCCATCAGATAGCTTTCAATGTTCTCAGGGTCACGATAAGTTCATTCTTAACTGGAGCGCTGAAGTGAATGGATAGCTGCAAATAAAACGCGTTTCTGAACCGCCGTCCGCTGTTTCAGCACTGTTCATTGCTATCTTAAGTCAATACACTTGTGCATGGAGCAGCAGCAGCTGTGCGTTTCCCCTTCAGCTGCTGAGCAAGACAGAAAGAGGAAGATGCAGAAACGAGTCTCAGTTAAAAATAACACACGGCAGCTTTCACTCACAGCAGGTCGCTGTTTGAGCATTCATTAGTCAATCATAAGCCTGGGTAATTCCACTGCCAAACCAGCGGCCCTCAAGAACTGGACTGAGAACAGCTGGCAAAAACCTTTTCTGCATCATAAGACACTGAACACAAAACAAAATGCCACAACATGGTATTTACAAAGGCTTATGATTTGTGTAGCACTGGAGATCCATCGAATCAGTGAGAACTTGGAAACCCTGCTGAAAAAAACCCTCATTAGAACCTTTATTAGCTGGTTAGCACACAGGCTAATCAACTAGCTATCGAGTGTTGCAAGAGACACCAGCAATATCCACTATTTTTTTTTCTTTCACGCTTTGCATAAAAATGGGAAAAAGAAGAAACAGCGGTTATGAGCTTCTCCTCCATGTGTACCACCACACTGCTGAGACTATTAGACCATTAGAACCGGGATGGAACCTAATGCAATTGCTTTTTAAGGGAACTGGCTTAATGGTCACTGGTACTGAAAACAGTTTTCTGTAGAACACATTTAGACCCCATTAGGAGGCCATTAAAAGCCATGAAATCAACCCATCAAGAGAAACATTAAATACCATTACTGACTACTGCACACCAATTAACAGTTACTCAACTAATTGTTACTTACTAGATTTCTTTCTTTCAGCATGCACAGCTCAAAAACTGCTACCTGAAAAACAAGTTAGCCAGGTATCCACTTAGAACACTAAATTAGTTCCAACTCAGAGTAGATTTAGCAATAACTGAGCAATGGAAGAGTTAATAAGTTACCCAGTTTGGACTGGGTTAGCATTAAGTTGGCTTTGGATTAATACAGTTACTTCGCCTTAGGTTCGTCTCTTGTGGGTGTGTTTGAGGCAGCTTGCATTGTCGCATATGGGAGTCTATAAGGTCCAGGGAAGCTAGCTATTTTTAAAAGCACATAGTTGTATGTTGTATGGAAATGTAATAGAAACCTTGCACCCGCTTCCAACTGCTTGCATTGTTGTAAAGCAGAACTATGCATCTGTGAATATGTACTTCATTGCTGCTACTGTTTTTGGGCTGCTGCCTGGGCTTACATACACATACATATACACACACACACACACATACATACATACACACACACACACACACACACACACACACATATATATATATATATATATATATATACACACACACACACACACACACACACACATACATACATACATAAAAAAAAAAAAACATATATATATATATATGACTGCTCCATGACCTGCTATGAACACTTCTGAGAATACTAATTTGAATTGGGCATGTTTAAAAACAAACATTCATGTAAACTCCCATAAGGAATGACTGGACGGTTGTCGCTCTGTCGCCTGCTGGTGTGTTCTCACCAAGTGTCCACTGAGTTGGCAATGGGTGCTCATAGCCAATGGGTGCTCGTAGCAAAAATGCTCATATGATCAGCATCAAAACTTGCTCTGAAAAGAACAAATATATAAAGTCATCAGATGATTCTCTGCTCCTTGGATTTAAAGTGTAGATTACCAAGTGATGACCATAACAGCCCCCTATATTTGGCACTGTCTCAGTGTTCCAAATGATTACCTGCCTGTAAAAGACAATGCAAGTTATTCCAGTGGAACGACTGATTATTGGAGCTGACTCTGGTCCAATGTCCCACCTACAGTAGTACTGGATTGGTAGAAGTGTGGATGACTTATCAAGTATAACCACACAGCACCTATGCAGACTGGCTGTGTGTCCCGCCCAGGTCGAGTAAATACAATCAAACGTGCAGACTGTCGTGTGAGAGACAGAGAACGAAGCCTGTTTGCTTTATTTCACAAGCAAAAGAAAGGTATAGTGCAATGTGGTAATTTCACTCACTCTAGATGGAGAAATGTGACTCGTGCATGCAGCTCAACCCCTGGCTAAAACATCATGTTGGTGAGAGTGAGGTTTCTGTGTGCAGACCCACACTGCTGCTTAGTCCGCTTGGCTTAGACTAAATGGGCCACTTCCATCAAATCATGCAGCGCAGAAAACTTCTGATACATTAGACACGTCCTATTACTGCTTATTATTGCATGAAGTACATTTTTGCTTGAAGAAAGTAATTAAATAAACATGCTGGCAGTCATATTCCTTCCTCGTTACTGTTGAGTTCCGACTGCATGACTGCTCAGTTCCAGACTTTCTACACTGCATATACTTCATACACTGCACACACAGCCTGTATCTAGGCCAGGGGTGTCCAATCTTATCCACAATGGGCCGGTATGGCTGCAGGTTTTCACTCCAAACAAAGTGCAACACCTGACTGTACTTGTTTAATCAGTTCATCTCGGTCTTTAGACTGCTGATCAGATCTTGAGCTGTGTTGGAATGAAACCCTGCAGCCACACTGGGCCTTTGTGGATAGAACTGGACTTAGAACTGTTTAAAGCCTAGATACAGATAAAGTTATTTAGTCTGTATCTAGGCTTTATACAGCATTTAGTCTGTAGCTAGGCTTTATACAGCGTTTAGTCTGTATCTAGGCTCTATACAGCGTTTAGTCCGTATCTAGGCTCTATACAGCATTTAGTCTGTATCTAGGCTCTATACAGCGTTTAGTCTGTATCTAGGCTCTATACAGCGTTTAGTCTGTATCTAGGCTCTATACAGCGTTTAGTCTGTATCTAGGCTCTATACAGCGTTTAGTCTGTATCTAGGCTCTATACAGCATTTAGTCTATGGCTAGGTCTCATACAGCCTTTAGTCTGTAGCTAGGCTTTATACAGCCTTTAGTCTGTAGCTAGGCCTCATACAGCGTTTAGTCTGTACCTAGGCTTAATATGGTATTTAGTCTGTATTAGTCTTTATTCTGCGTTTAGTCTGTAGCTAGGCTTTATACAGAGTTTATTCTGTAGCTAGGCCTCGTACAGCGTTTAGTCTGTAGTTAGGCCTCATACAGTGTTTAGTCTGTATCTAGGCTTAATATAGTATTTCGTCTGTATTAGTCTTTATTCTGCGTTTAGTCTGTAGCTAGGCTTTATACAGAGTTTAGTCTGTAGCTAGGCCTCGTACAGTGTTTAGTCTGTAGCTAGGCTTTATACAGAGTTTAGTCTGTAGCTAGGCTTTATACAGCGTTTAGTCTAGCTAGGCTTTATACAGCGTTTAGTCTGTAGCTAGGCTTAATATGGTATTTAGTCTGTATTAGTCTTTATTCTGCGTTTAGTCTGTAGCTAGGCTTTATACAGCGTTTAGTCTGTAGCTAGGCTTTATACAGCGTTTAGTCTGTAGCTAGGCTTTATACAGCGTTTAGTCTGTAGCTAGGCTTTATACAGCGTTTAGTCTGTAGCTAGGCTTCATACAGCTTTTAGTCTGTAGCTAGGCTCCAAATATTGGTTATTGGTATCCCTGGTTACTGATAGTCGGTACTGATCCTGAAGCCCTTTGGTTAACCTTGTTGCTAACCTATGATTTGTGAACTTTGGGCACTCTCGTTCTCATGCCGGGAAAACACCTCTATATTCTGAAGATTCACGGATGTAAACAGCCATGCTTCAGCTGTTATATCACACGCCACAAAGTCTTTACGTCAGATTTCATCAGTGCCTTTTTAATCCCCTCTCTGAGTAAGAACGCAGATCTCAGATCAGATAACCAGCTCCAGTCATTTCATTCAGTGTTATATACCAGTTCTGAGTTAATCAGCAGATCAGCCTTCTTCCTTCAAGATGTTTGGAACAAATGGGTCTTGGCCTCGATGAGTGGAAATAACTGTCCGTTGCCAGAAGAAAGGCCTATAAAGACTTTGCTAGCACTAAGTAAGCATTACTTCACCCAGCATCTCATCTGCTAAGCCCACCGCCTCCTCGAGTTACAACCCTGTAAGCTCATGTGAATAAAAGATCGCTCCAGGAAACAACCGCATCCCCAATCAATCCACGGTGGCCGCTGCTCTGAAGATAAAGGTCTGGCTAATAAAACTACAGGCAGGAGAAACAGCAGACTCTTCCTAGAGGCTAATGCTAACACAACAGCTTTCACTTGATGCCGGTCTCTGTGTCAGCCTTCACTGGTCAATCATAAGCTAACATGGATGATTCTGGTAGTGAATGAGTAAATAAGTCACACGGTGCTGGTAACCTGGGTCTGACACACAGCGTTTGCATATGTGGCCTCATCCACTTCCTCCTTGCTGTTGTGTACAACGTTCAGTTCAGCAACCTTCACTAAATCACTTGAGCAATGACATAACAGATGTGGCTTGTAAGACTAAGCTAACAAAATACATGACGGCATGAATCATCCAAAACCAAAACCAAAATCGACCTCATATCTTCTTTTGAAAGCTGCTTTATAAAATCTAAGCTTTTTCATTTAAATGGAAATCTAAGTAGTACCATATATAGTACCAGGGATGTCTGAGGAAAGCAGTCAACATATCCTCAGACCCCACACACCCCAGTCATCCCCTGTTCCAACCTCTGGCCTCCGGAAAGATGCCATCCGAGCCAGAACCACCAGGTCCAGGAACAGCTTTTACCCTAGAGCTGTCAAACTGGTCACACCAGCAGCACCTACCAGAACACGACTACACCACTAAAGACTGCTACCAGAACACGACTACACCGCTAAAGACTGCTACCAGAACACGACTACACCGCTAAAGACTGCTACCAGAACACGACTACACCGCTAAAGACTGCTACCAGAACACGACTACGCCGCTAAAGACTGCTACCAGAACACGACTACACCGCTACAGACTGCTACCAGAACACGACTACACCGCTACAGACTGCTAGCAGAACACGACTGCACCGCTAAAGACTGCGACCAGAACAGGACTGCACCGCTAAAGACTGCTACCAGAACACGGCTGCACCGCTAAAGACTGCGACCAGAACAGGACTGCACCGCTAAAGACTGCTACCAGAACACGACTACACCGCTAAAGACCGCTACCAGAACACGACTACACCGCTAAAGACTGCTACCAGAACACGACTACACCGCTAAAGACCGCTACCAGAACACGACTACACCGCTAAAGACTGCTACCAGAACAGGACTGCACCGCTAAAGACTGCTACCAGAACACGACTACACCGCTACAGACTGCTAGCAGAACACGACTGCACCGCTAAAGACTGCGACCAGAACAGGACTGCACCGCTAAAGACTGCTACCAGAACACGACTACACCGCTAAAGACTGCTAGCAGAACACGACTACGCCGCTAAAGACTGCTACCAGAACACGACTACGCCGCTAAAGACTGCTAGCAGAACACGACTACGCCGCTAAAGACTGCTAGCAGAACACGACTACGCCGCTAAAGACTGCTAGCAGAACACGACTACGCCGCTAAAGACTGCTAGCAGAACACGACTACGCCGCTAAAGACTGCTACCAGAACACGACTACGCCGCTACAGACTGCTACCAGAACACGACTACACCGCTACAGACTGCTACCAGAACACGACTGCACCGCTAAAGACTGCTACCAGAACACGACTACGCTGCTAAAGACTGCTACCAGAACACGACTACGCTGCTAAAGACTGCGACCAGAACAGGACTGCACCGCTAAAGACTGCTACCAGAACACGACTACGCTGCTAAAGACTGCTACCAGAACACGACTACATCACTAAAGACTGCTACCAGAACACAACTAGACCGCTAAAGACTGCTAGCAGAACACGACTACGCTGCTAAAGGCTGCTACCAGAACACGACTACACCACTAAAGACTGCTACCAGAACACGACTACACCACTACAGACTGCTACCAGAACACGACTACACCACTACAGACCGCTACCAGAACACGACTACACCGCTAAAGACTGCTACCAGAACACGACTACACCGCTAAAGACTGCTACCAGAACACGACTACACCACTAAAGACTGCTACTGATTTCTAGCCAGGATACCCAGCACACACTGGGCTCCACTACCTCACAGGACTGTTGGCACTGCACTTTAACTCTAACCTGTATACTTAAACATCCAGCTGTGTTTTTATTTTGTTTTTATTTATCTATATTTATTTATCTATACTGAATCTGTACAAAGCAATTTGGCTGAACATTAAGCTGCTCCCCCACCTGCACTGTACACTTCATATATCTATACTGTTAAAACCACATACTGACACTGCTCTTACTCTTTGCACATGTCCTGCACACATACTGTACTGTTTGCACACATTGTTCTTGTCTATTTGTCTCTGCACTACACTGTACACTGTATATATTCTTCAACCGCAAAGGAGAAGGAGCCTGACCGTGTTTCGCTATACTGTACAACCCTGTATTGGTATAATGACAATAAAGTTAAATTGAATTCAGGCAGTGTACAGCTAACAACATAACCTGGACATGACCTGGACAAAGCAGTGGATGCTTTTCCTCAGTTTAACTGTTTCACAAAATCTCACTTAAATAACAAGTGCAATGCAAACATACCGAGCCCCTTGAGACCCTACAGTGGGGTGTGTGTATGGGGGGGGCACATCTGCAATGACTTTGTGCCCTCTTGCAATTTTTTTGTGCCCTCTTGCAAAAGTTTTGTGATTCCTTGCAAACTCAAATACATTAGGAAGGAAATGCAAAAATCGTTGAGAGGGAACCCAAAACAGAAAAACACTAAAATAATTGTAAGGGATCATAAAAGTTTTGCAAGCCAGCCCAAAAATGATGAAATTATTATCAAATGTAAAATGTTTGCAAGAGAATGAAAATTTATTGCGACTGAATGCGTTTTCTTGGGGATTCTGTAAAAATGTGTGCAAATATAAACTATTCAAAATTTAAAACTGTGATTAATAATGGCTAATAAATGTTAGCATTAGTTTTACTAACAAAGTTTGGAAACACTTGTTATATCACTAATTTCTGTTTCTGTTATATACAAAGACTAATGTAGAAGTTCTTCTTATAGACTAGACACCAGTGGTGTTTTAAATTGTTATACTGCAAATTCTACACGACCATGATGCATTTAGAATAATCAACCACAGGATTCGATTGCCACTATTCAAATAGGAGGCACTCTGAATATTAATGTTATGAAAGCTTTATTTTAAATTCTATTTCTATGAATTTTGCTCAAATGTCATTCTGGTTATTACTTTTGTTCAAATTTAATTCTGGATATTAATGTTATTACAATTTAATTCTAGATATTAATTTTTATCCAAATGTCATCCTAGGTTTAAATGTTATTCGAATCTCATTCTACATATTAATTTTATTCAGCAGTCATTCTAGACATTCCTTTTGTACGAATTCCATCCTGGATATTAATTTTATCCGAATGTCATGCTGGATGTTGAAGTGGCAGAATGTAACAGCTGCGCCATTTAAGGTGGACTGGAAAATTCAAATGAGAAGCCAGTTTTAGCCTCATAGTTCCTCACAGTTCCTCTCCCGATAGCTGCTGAAAGTACTACGAATTCGGTGCTTCAGCAGACTTTACTTTTTTACTGCCACTGGCTCTTTTTCTACTGCCCTTAGCTAAGTGGACCTTTTCTTCTGTTCCAGTAATTAGTTCTCTACACCTCTGCTCCTCTTCCTCACTTTCACTGTAGTTTTATCTGGAAATGAGACAGCTGTTGTGGACGTGAGGTCGGATCCTTTTCTACAATCCAAACCAAACCCGTTCCCGGTGTAGGAAACTCCCCGGACGAGCTAAAACAAAAGCCTAACCAGGATGCAACTTTTTTTTATTTTCCACAGTGTCTGCGAGCCCAGCGAGCACAGCACAAAAGGCCTGTGTGAAGGCTCTGTTCTGTTTGTAAGTGGCTTATCATAAGCCCTTTGTTTGGATAAAGTATTATATTCTTAAAGGTAATCACGTGGCCTGTAGGAGAGTGCTGAGTGCCTGTGTGTGAGTTAGATAGGGACACATTTTCCCAAATCCTGGGCCTCATATATGGAGTGATTTGTTGACTTCCTTGTACACGGCTGTTTTCCGACCTCTCTTTAACCCTTACAACTGAACAGGCAGTTTTTTGTTACTGTGCCTCGAAGACTAATGAACAGACTCTGTTCTGATTGGCTGCCCTTCACTGTAGCTTGCTCAGATAGCAGCCCGGCTTGAAACACTCCTCATAACTTCAGCACAGATTTCAGTTCAGACTGCAGGGAAATCAGATCGCTCGCTCTCAGTTTCTCTGTAAGATCTTTCCGACTGTCCTATGTGTGCGCCGGTTTCCTCGCACAGTCCAAAGTCTTCAGTCAGGTGTACTGTAAATGCTAAATTGCCCCCTGCCCCCCCAGGTGTGTGGGGGTGTGTGTGAATGTGTCTGGCTGGCTGGCAGCCTGTCCAGGGTGTTTCCTGCCTTACGCTCCCTGAATTGCTGGGAGAGGCTTCCGCACCCTTCATGACCCAGAAGTGGTTTAGAAGGTAGGTGGGTGGGCAAGTGAGTGACCGAGTGAGTGACCGAGTGAGTGAGTGAGTGATCGACAGAGTGAGTGAGTGACCGAGTGAGTGAGTCAGTGACCAAGTGAGTGACCGAGTGAGTGAGTGACCGAGTGAGTGAGTGACCGAGTGAGTGAGTGACCGAGTGAGTGAGTGAGTGAGTGAGTGAGTGAGTGAGTGACCGAGTGAGTGAGTGAGTGAGTGACCAAGTGAGTGACCCAGTGAGTGACCCAGTGAGTGAGTAAGTGAGTGGCCGAGTGAGTGAGTGAGTGAGTCAGTGACCGAGTGAGTGAGTAAGTGAGTGGCCGAGTGAGTGAGTGAGTGAGTGAGTGACCGAGTGAGTGAGCGACCCAGTGAGTGAGTGACTGAGTGACCGAGTGAGTGAGTGAGTGACCCAGTGAGTGAGTGAGTCAGTGACCGAGTGAGTGAGTGAGTGAGTGGCCGAGTGAGTGAGTGAGTGAGTGAGTGAGTGAGTGAGTGACCGAGTGAGTGAGTCAGTGACCGACCGAGTGACCACACTGTATTTGCGAGTGATCTGGTTGGATTTCGGCAGGGGTTGCTGTGGTATTGATGTAGGCGGCATTATCTTTCCAGCTACACAGGTGAGGCGGATTCCAGAGGCGGGAGAAATAGAGACAGAAAAGATCAGGGAAGCAGAGAGACACTAAAATTTAGGATGGTGTCACATGGTTTCCATGAGCTGGAAGGAAGACGCGTTACCCCTTCCTTGAACAGACAACCGGAAACCCAGATCCAAGTCCCTCTGATGGGATATCCTGAGCACATACCTTCCATCTTACTGATTGCTGTGACTGTTATGAGTCTAAACAAGCGTTCTCCGGCGAGCCAGTTTTAGGAACAAACGAGTTTGTTTCAGCTCTAACTCCTGAGACAGTGGGAGGGGCAAAACGAATGATGCAAGACAACACACAAACCTGAGCAGACAGGAACTGACTGCTTTCTTTATCAATTCACTTGAATAGGCATGCTCCATCTTACATC